>MU847844.1:0-31084 GCA_032690845.1 Eleusine coracana subsp. coracana
TTTTGCTATGTTTTTGAAAAATGCCACCCTCCTCCTTGAGGAGCTAGGGGCGAGGTGTTTTCGAGCGAACCCTTCATTGGGTTTGCGCTGCAATGAGCCCCTTACTGATTTTTGCTGGTTTTTTAAAAACTCCACCCTCCCCCTCGAGGTGCTAGGGATGAGGTGTTTTCAAGCGAACCCTTCATCGGGTTCGGCTGCAACGAGCCCCCTTAGCGATTTTTGCTATGTTTGTTGAAAAACGCCACCCTTCCCCTCGAAGTACTATGGGCGAGGTGTTTTTGTGCTAACCCTTCATCGGGTTTGGGCTGCAACAAGCCACTTAGCGATGTTTTGCTAAGTTTTTCAAAAAACGCCACCGTCCCCCTTGAGGTTGCTAGGGCAAGGTGTTTTTGAGCGAACCCTTTGTCGGGTTTGGGCTGCAATGAGCCCCTTAGCAATTTTTGTTATGTTTTTTGAAAAATGCCACCCTCCCCCTAGAGGTGCTAGGAACAAGGTGTTTTTGAGCGAACCTTTCGTCGGGTTTGGGCTGCAAGGAGCCCCTTTGCTCTTTTTGTATGTTTTTTTTGAAAAATGCCACCCTCCCCCACGAAGTGCTAGGGGCGAGGTGTTTTCGAGCTAACCCTTCGTCGGGTTTGGGTTGCAACAAGCCCCTTAGTGATTTTTGCTTATTTTTTGAAAAATGTCACCCTCCCCTTCGAGGTGCTAGGGGCGAGGTTTTTTCGAGCTAACCCTTTGTTTGGTTTGGGATGCAACAAGCCCCTTAGTGATTTTTGCTATGTTTTTTGAAAAACACCACCATCCCCCTCAAAGTGCTAGGGGCGAGGTGTTTTCGAGCGAGCCCTTCGTCTGGTTTGGGCTGCAACGAGCCCCTTAGTGATTTTTGCTATGTTTTTTGAAAAAACACCACCCTCCCCCTCGACGTCCTAGGCGCGAGGTGTTTTCGAGCGAACCCATCGTCGGGTTTGGGATGCAACTAGCCCGTTAGTGATTTTTGCTATGTTTTTTGAAAAAACGCCACTCTCCTCCTTGAGGTGCTCTGGGGTGAGGTGTTTTCGACCGAATCCTTTATTGGGTCTGCGCTGCAATGAGCCCCTTAGCGATTTTTACTAAGTTTTTTTAAAAACACCACCCTCCCCCGCGAGGTGCTAGGAGCGAGGTGTTTTCGAGGCGAACCCTTCGTTGGGTTTGGGCAGCATTGAGCCCCTTAGTGATTTTTGCTAAGTTCTCTGAAAAACACCACCCTCCCCCTCGACGTGCTAGGGGCGAGGTGTTTTCGAGCGAACCCTTCGTCGGGTTTGGGATGCAACTAGCCCGTTAGTGATTTTTGCTATGTTTTTTGAAAAACGCCACTCTCCTCCTTGAGGTGCTCTGGGGTGAGGGTTTTTCGACCGAATCCTTTATTGGGTTTGCGCTGCAATGAGCCCCTTAGCGATTTTCACTAAGTTTTTTAAAAACACCACCCTCCCCCGCGAGGTGCTAGGAGCGAGGTGTTTTCGAGCGAACCCTTCGTTGGGTTTGGGCAGCAATGAGCCCCTTAGTGATTTTTGCTAAGTTCTTTGAAAAACACCACCCTCCCCCTCGACGTGCTAGGGGCGAGGTGTTTTCGAGCGAACCCTTCGTCGGGTTTGGGATGCAACTAGCCCGTTAGTGATTTTTGCTATGTTTTTTGAAAAACACCACCCTCCTCCTCGAGGTGCTAGGAGCGAGGTGTTTTCGACCGAACCCTTCGTCGGGTTTGGGCAGCAATGAGCCCCTTTGCGATTTTTGCTAAGTTCTTTGAAAAACGCCACCCTCCCCCTCGAGGTGCTAGGGGCGATGTTGTTTTCGAGCGAGCCCTTCATCGGGTTTGGGCTGCAACGAGCCCCTTAGCGATTTTTGCTAAGTTTTTTGAAAAACACCACCCTCCCCCTCGACGTGCTAGGGGGGAGATGCTTTCGAGCGAACCCTTCATCGGGTTTGGGATGCAACTAGCCCCTTTGTGGTTTTTGCTATGTTTTTTGAAAAATGCCACCCTCCTCCTTGAGGAGCTAGGGGCGAGGTGTTTTCGAGGGAACCCTTCATTGGGTTTGCGCTGCAATGAGCCCCTTACTGATTTTTGCTAGGTTTTTTAAAAACTCCACCCTCCCCCTCGAGGTGCTAGGGATGAGGTGTTTTCAAGCGAACCCTTCATCGGGTTTCGGCTGCAACGAGCCCCTTAGCGATTTTTGCTATGTTTGTTGAAAAACGCCACCCTCCCCCTCGAAGTACTATGGGCGAGGTGTTTTTGTGCTAACCCTTCATCGGGTTTGGGCTGCAACAAGCCACTTAGCGATGTTTTGCTAAGTTTTTCAAAAAACGCCACCGTCCCCCTTGAGGTGCTAGGGCAAGGTGTTTTTGAGCAAACCCTTTGTCGGGTTTGGGCTGCAATGAGCCCCTTAGCAATTTTTGTTATGTTTTTGAAAAATGCCACCCTTCCCCTCGAGGTGCTAGGAACGAGGTGTTTTTGAGCGAACCTTTCGTCGGGTTTGGCTGCAAGGAGCCCCTTAGCGATTTTTGCTTATTTTTTAAAAAATGTCACCCTCCCCTTCGAGGTGCTAGGGGCAAGGTGTTTTCGAGCTAACCCTTTGTTTGGTTTGGGATGCAACAAGCCCCTTAGTGATTTTTGCTATGTTTTTTGAAAACACCACCCTCCCCCTCGAGGTGCTAGGAGCGAGGTGTTTTCGAGCGAACCCTTCGTCGGCTTTGGGCAGCAATGAGCCCCTTAGTGATTTTTGCTAAGTTCTTTGAAAAACACCACCCTCCCCCTCGACGTGCTAGGGGCGAGGTGTTTTCGAGCGAACCCTTCGTCGGGTTTGGGATGCAACTAGCCCGTTAGTGATTTTTGCTATGTTTTTTGAAAAACGCCACCCTCCTCCTTGAGGTGCTCTGGGGTGAGGTGTTTTCGACCGAATCCTTTATTGGGGTTGCGCTGCAATGAGCCCCTTAGCGATTTTTGCTAAGTTCTTTGAAAAACGCCACCCTCCCCCTCGAGGTGCTAGGGGCGAGGTGTTTTCGAGTGAGCCCTTCGTCGGGTTTGGGCTGCAACGAGCCCCTTAGCGATTTTTGGTAAGTTTTTTGAAAAACACCACCCTCCCCCTCGACGTGCTAGGGGGGAGGTGTTTTCGAGCGAACCCTTCATCGGGTTTTGGATGCAACTAGCCCCTTTGCGGTTTTTGCTATGTTTTTTGAAAAATGCCACCCTCCTCCTTGAGGTGCTAGGGGCGAGGTGTTTTCGAGCGAACCCTTCATTGGGTTTGCGCTGCAATGAGCCCCTTACTGATTTTTGCTAGGTTTTTTTTAAACTCCACCCTCCCACTCGAGGTGCTAGGGATGAGGTGTTTTCAAGCGAACCCTTCATCGGGTTTCGGCTGCAACGAGCCCCTTAGCGATTTTTGCTATGTTTGTTGAAAAACGCCACCCTCCCCCTCGAAGTACTATGGGCGAGGTGTTTTTGTGCTAACCCTTCATCGGGTTTGGGCTGCAACAAGCCACTTAGCGATGTTTTGCTATGTTTTTCAAAAAACGCCACCGTCCCCCTTGAGGTGCTAGGGCAAGGTGTTTTTGAGCGAACCCTTTGTCGGGTTTGGGCTGCAATGAGCCCCTTAGCAATTTTTGTTATGTGTTTTGAAAAATGCCACCCTCCCCCTAGAGGTGCTAGGAATGAGGTGTTTTTGAGCGAACCTTTCGTCGGGTTTGGGCTGCAAGGAGCCCCTTAGCTCTTTTTGTATGTTTTTTTTTGAAAAATGCCACCCTCCCCCACGAAGTGCTAGGGGCGAGGTGTTTTCGAGCTAACCCTTCGTCGGGTTTGGGTTGCAACAAGCCCCTTAGTGATTTTTGCTTATTTTTTGAAAAATGTCATCCTCCCCTTCGAGGTGCTAGGGGTGATGTATTTTCGAGCTAACCCTTTGTTGGGTTTGCGCTGCAATGAGCCCCTTAGTGATTTTTCCTAAGTTTTTTTAAAAACACCACCCTCCCCCTCGAGGTGCTAGGAGCGAGGTGTTTTCGAGCGAACCCTTCGTCGGGTTTGGGCAGCAATGAGCCGCTTAGTGATTTTTGCTATGTTCTTTGAAAAACACCACCCTCCCCCTCGACGTGCTAGGGGCGAGGTGTTTTTGAACGAACCCTTCGTCGGGTTTGGGATGCAACTAGCCCGTTAGTGATTTTTGCTATGTTTTTTGAAAAACGCCACTCTCCTCCTTGAGGTGCTCTGGGGTGACGTGTTTTCGACCGAATCCTTTATTGGGTTTGCGCTGCAATGAGCCCCTTAGCGATTTTTCCTAAGTTTTTTTTAAAAACACCACCCTCCCCCTCGAGGTGCTAGGAGCGAGGTGTTTTCGAGCGAACCCTTCGTTGGGTTTGGGCAGCAATGAGCCCCTTAGTGATTTTTGCTAAGTTCTTTGAAAAACACCACCCTCCCCCTCGACGTGCTAGGGGCGAGGTGTTTTCGAGCGAACCCTTCGTCGGGTTTGGGATGCAACTAGCCCGTTAGTGATTTTTGCTATGTTTTTTGAAAAACGCCACCCTCCTCCTCGAGGTGCTAGGAGTGAGGTGTTTTCGACCGAACCCTTCGTCGGGTTTGGGCAGCAATGAGCCCCTTTGTGATTTTTGCTAAGTTCTTTGAAAAACGCCACCCTCCCCCTCGAGGTGCTAGGGGCGATGTGTTTTCGAGCGAGCCCTTCGTCGGGTTTGGGCTGCAACGAGCCCCTTAGAGATTTTTGTTAAGTTTTTTGAAAAACACCACCCTCCCCCTCGACGTGCTAGGGGGGAGGTGTTTTCGAGCGAACCCTTCATCGGGTTTTGGATGCAACTAGCCCCTTTGCGGTTTTTGCTATGTTTTTTGAAAAATGCCACCCTCCTCCTTGAGGTGTTAGGGGCGAGGTGTTTTCGAGCGAACCCTTCATTGGGTTTGCGCTGCAATGAGCCCCTTACTGATTTTTGCTAGGTTTTTTAAAAACTCCACCCTCCCCCTCGAGGTGCTAGGGATGAGGTGTTTTCAAGCGAACCCTTCATCGGGTTTTGGCTGCAACGAGCCCCTTAGCGATTTTTGCTATGTTTGTTGAAAAACGCCACCCTCCCCCTCGAAGTACTATGGGCGAGGTGTTTTTGTGCTAACCCTTCATCGGGTTTGGGCTGCAACAAGCCACTTAGCAATGTTTTGCTATGTTTTTCAAAAAACGCCACCGTCCCCCTTGAGGTGCTAGGGCAAGGTGTTTTTGAGCGAACCCTTTGTCGGGTTTGGGCTGCAATGAGCCCCTTAGCAATTTTTGTTAAGTTTTTTGAAAAATGCCACCCTCCCCCTCGAGGTGCTAGGAACGAGGTGTTTTTGAGCGAACCTTTCATCGGGTTTGGGCTGCAAGGAGCCCCTTAGCTCTTTTTGTATGTTTTTTTTTTTGAAAAATGCCACCCTCCCCCACGAAGTGCTAGGGGCGAGGTGTTTTCGAGCTAACCCTTCGTCGGGTTTGGGTTGCAACAAGCCCCTTAGCGATTTTTGCTTATTTTTTGAAAAATGTCACCCTCCCCTTCGAGGTGCTAGGGGCGAGGTGTTTTTGAGCTAACCCTTTGTTTGGTTTGGGATGCAACAATCCCCTTAGTGATTTTTTCTATGTTTTTTGAAAAACACCACCATCCCCCTCAAAGTGCTAGGGGCGATGTGTTTTCGAGCGAGCCCTTCGTCTGGTTTGGGCTGCAACGAGCCCCTTAGCGATTTTTGCAATGTTTTTTGAAAAACACCACCCTCCCCCTCGACGTGCTAGGGGCGAGGTGTTTTCGAGCGAACCCTTCATCGGGTTTGGGATGCAACTAGCCCGTTAGCGATTTTTTCTATGTTTTTTGAAAAACGCCACCCTCCTCCTTGAGGTGCTCTGGGGCGAGGTGTTTTCGACCGAATCCTTTATTGGGTTTGCGCTGCAATGAGCCCCTTAGTGATTTTTGCTAAGTTTTTTTAAAAACATCACCCTCCCCCTCGAGGTGCTAGGAGCGAGGTGTTTTCGAGCGAACCCTTCGTCGGGTTTGGGCAGCAATGAGCCCCTTAGTGATTTTTGCTAAGTTCTTTGAAAAACGCCACCCTCACCCTCGACGTGCTAGGGACGAGGTGTTTTCGAGCTAACCCATCGTCGGGTTTGGGCTGCAACGAGCCCCTTAGCGATTTTTGCTATGTTTTTAGAAAAATGCCACCATCCCCCTCAAGGTGCTAGGGGCAAGGTGTTTTCAAGCGAACCCTTTGTCGGGTTTGGGTTACAACAAGCCCCTTAGCGATTTTTGCTAATTTTTTTGAGAAATGCCACCATCCACCTCGAGGTGCTAGGGGCGAGGTGTTTTCGAGCGAACCCTTCGTTAGGTTTGGGCTGCAACAAGCCCCTTAGCGATTTTTGCTAAGTTTTTTTCAAAAAACACCACCCTCCCCCTCGTGGTGCTAGGGGCGAGGTGTTTTCGAGTTAACCCTTCATCGGGTTTGGGCAGCAACGAGCCCCATAGCAATTTTTGCTAAGTTCTTCGAAAAACGCCACCCTCCCTCTCGAGGTAATAGGGGCGAGGTGTTTTTGAGCGAGCCCTTCGTCGGGTTTGGGCTACAAAGAGCCCCTTAGTGATTTTTGCTATTTTTTTTTGAAAAATGACACCCTCCCCCTCGAAGTGCTATGGTCGAGGTGTTTTCGAGCAAACCCTTCATCGGGTTTCGGCGGCAACGAGCCACTTAGCGATTTTTGCTATGTTTTTTAAAAAATGCCACCCTCCCCCTTGAGGTGCTAGGGGCAAGGTGTTTTTGTGCTAACCCTTTATCGGGTTTGGGCTGCGATGAGCCCCTTAGCAATTTGTGTTAAGTTTTTTGAAAAATGCCACCCTCCCCCTCGAGGTGCTAGGAACGAGGTGTTTTCGAGCGAACCTTTCATCGGGTTTTGGCTGCAACGAGCCCCTTAGCGATTTTTGCTATGTTTCATGAAAAACACCACCCTCCCCCTCGACGTGCTAGGGGCGAGGAGTTTTCGAGCGAACCCTTCGTCGGGTTTGGGATGCAACTAGCCCGTTAGCGATTTTTTCTATGTTTCTTTGAAAAACGCCACCCTCCTCCTTGAGCTGCTCGGGGGCGAGGTGTTTTCGACCGAATCCTTTATTGGGTTTGCGCTGCAATGAGCCCCTTAGTGATTTTTGCTATGTTTTTTTAAAAACACCACCCTCCCCCTCGAGTTGCTAGGAGCGAGGTGTTTTCGAGCGAACCCTTCATCGGGTTTGGGCAGCAATGAGCCCCTTAGTGATTTTTGCTAAGTTCTTTGAAAAACGCCACCCTCCCCCTCGAGGTGCTAGGGACGACGTGTTTTCAACCGAACCCTTCGTCAGGTTTTAGCTGCAATGTGCCCCTTAGCGATTTTTGCTATGTTTTTTGAAAAACGTCACCCTCCCCCTCGAAGTGCTATGGGCGAGATGTTTTTGTGCTAACCCTTCATCGGGTTTGGGCTGCAACAAGCCACTTAGCGATTTTTTGCTAGGTTTTTAAAAAAATGCCACCGTCCCCCTTGAGGTACTAGGGGCAAGGTGTTTTTGAGCGAACCCTTTGTCGGGTTTGGGCTGCAATGAGCCCCTTAGCAATTTTTGTTATGTTTTTTGAAAAATGCCACCCTCCCCATCGAGGTTCTTGGAACGAGGTGTTTTTGAGCGAACCTTTCGTTGGGTTTGGGCTGTAACGAGCCACTTAGCTATTTTTGCTAAGTTTTTTTGAAAAACGCCAACCTCCCCCACAAAGTGCTAGGGCGAGGTGTTTTCGAGCTAACCCATCATCGGGTTTGGGCTGCAATGAGCCCCTTAGCGATTTTTGCTATGTTTTTAAAAAAATGCCACCATCCCCCTCAAGGTGCAAGGGGCGAGGTGTTTTCGAGCTAACCCATCGTTGGGTTTGGGCAGCAACAAGCCCCATAGCGATTTTTGCTATGTTTTTAGAAAAATGCCACCATCCCCCTCAAGCTGGTAGGGGCAAGGTGTTTTCAAGCGAACCCTTTGTCGGGTTTGGGCTACAACAAGCCCCTTAGTGATTTTTGCTAAGTTTTTTGAAAAATGCCACCATCCATCTCGAGGTGCTAGGGGCGAGATGTTTTCGAGCGAACCCTTCATTAGGTTTGGGCTGCAACAAGCCCCATAGCGATTTTTGCTAAGTTTTTTTTGAAAAACACCACCCTCCCCCTCGTGGTGCTAGGGGCGAGGTGTTTTCGAGCTAACCCATCGTCGGGTTTGGGCTGCAACGAGCCCCTTAGCGATTTTTGCTATGTTTTTAGAAAAATGCCACCATCCCCCTCAAGGTGCTAGGGGCAAGGTGTTTTTGAGCTGACCCATCGTCGGGTTTGGGCTGCAACGAGCCCCTTAGCGATTTTTGCTATGTTTTTAGAAAAATGCCACCATCCCCCTCAAGGTGCTAGGGGCAAGGTGTTTTCAAGCGAACCCTTTGTCGGGTTTGGGCTACAACAAGCCCCTTAGCGATTTTTGCTAAGTTTTTTGAAAAATGCCACCATCAACCTCGTGGTGCTAGGGGCAAGGTGTTTTCGAGTGAACCCTTCATCGGGTTTGGGCAGCAACGAGCCCCGTAGCAATTTTTCCTAAGTTCTTCGAAAAACGCCACCCTCCCTCTCGAGGTGCTAGGGGCGAGGTGTTTTTGAGCAAGCCCTTTGTCGGGTTTGGGCTGCAATGAGCCCCTTAGCAATTTTTGCTAAGTTTTTTGAAAAAATGCCACCCTCCCCCTCATGGTGCTAGGGGCGAGGTGTTTTCGAGCAAACCCTTCATCGGGTTTAGTCAGCGACGAGTCCCTTAGCAATTTTTGCTATGTTTTTTGAAAAAACGCCACCCTCCCTCTTGAGGTGCTAGGAGCGAGGTGTTTTCGAGCAAGCCCTTTGTCGGGTTTGGGCTGCAATGAGCCCCTTAGCGATTTTTGCTAAGTTTTTCGAAAAATGCCACCCTCCCCCTCGAGGTGCTAGGGGCGAGGTGTTTTCGAGCGAACCTTTCGTCGGGTTTTGGCAGCAACGAGCCCCTTAGCTATTTTTGCTAAGTTTTTTTTTCAAAAATGCCACCCTCCCCCACGAAGTGCTAGGGGCAAGGTGTTTTCGAGCTAACCCATTGTCGGGTTTGGGCTGCAACGAGTCCCTTAGCGATTTTTGCTAAGTTTTTTTGAAAAACACCACCCTCCCCGTCGTGGTGCTAGGGTCGAGGTGTTTTCGAGTGAACCCTTCATCGGGTTTGGGCAGCAACGAGCCCCATTGCAATTTTTGCTAAGTTCTTCAAAAAACACCACCCTCCCTCTCGAGGTGCTAGGGGCGAGGTGTTTTCGAGCGAGCCCTTCGTCGGGTTTGGGCTGCAACGAGCCCGTTAGCGATTTTTGCTATTTTTTTTGAAAAATGCCACCCTCCCCATCGAGGTTTTAGGTGCGAGGTGTTTTCAAGCGAACCCTTCGTCGAGTTTGGGATGCAACTAGCCCCTTTACGATTTTTGCTATGTTTTTTGAAAAATGCCACCATCCTCCTCGAGGTGCTACGGGCAAGGTGTTATCGAGCGAACCCTTCACTGGGTTTGCGCTGCAATGAGACCCTTACTGATTTTTGCTAAGTTTTTTTAAAAACACCACCTCCCCCATCGAGGTGCTAGGAGCGAGGTGCTTTTGAGCGAACCCTTCATCGGGTTTGGGCAGCAATGTGCCCCATAGCGATTTTTGCTAAGTTCTTTGAAAAACACCACCCTCCCCCTCGAGATGCTAGGGGCGAGGTGTTTTCGAGCGAGCCCTTCGTCGGGTTTGGGCTGCAACGAGTCCCTTAGAGATTTTTGCTAAGTTTTTTGAAAAACGCCACCCTCCCCCTCGACGTGCTAGGGGCGAGGTGTTTTCGACCGAACCCTTCATCGGGTTTGGGATGCAACTAGCCCCTTTGCGGTTTTTGCTATGTCTTTTGAAAAATGCCACCCTCCTCCTTGAGGTGCTAGGGGCGAAGTGTTTTCGAGCGAACCCTTCATTGCGTTTGCGCTACAATGAGCCCCTTAGTGATTTTTGCTATGTTTTTTTAAAAACTCCACCCTCCCCCTTGAGGTGCTAGGGACGAGGTGTTTTTGAGCGAACCCTTCGTCGGGTTTCGGCTGCAACGAGCCCCTTAGTGATTTTTGCTATGTATTTTGAAAAATGCCACCAACCCCTCGAAGTGCTATGGGCGAGGTGTTTTTGTGCTAACCCTTCATCGGGTTTCGGCTGCAACAAGCCACTCAGCGATGTTTTGCTAAGTTTTTTAAAAAACGCCACCGTCCCCCTTGTGGTGCTAGGGGCAAGGTCTTTTTGAGCGAACCTTTTGTCGGGTTTGGGCTGCAATGAGCCCCTTAGCTATTTTTGCTAAGTTTTTTTAAAAAACGCCACCCTCCCCCTCGAGGTGCTAGGAATGAGGTGTTTTCGAGCTAACCCTTCATCGGGATTGTGCTGCAACAAGCCCCTTAGCAAGTTTTGCTATGGTTTTTGAAAAACGCCACCCTCCCCTTCGAGGTGCTAGGGGCAAGGTGTTTTCAAGCAAACCCTTCGTCGGGTTTGGGATGCAACGAGCCCCTTATTAATTTATGCTATGTTTTTTGAAAAATACCAACCCCACTCGAAGTGCTAGGGGCGAGGTGTATTCGAGCGAGCCCTTCGTCTGGTTTGGGCTGCAACGAGCCCCTTAGCGATTTTTGCTATGTTTTTTGAAAAACACCACCCTCCCCCTCGACGTGCTAGGGGCGAGGTGTTTTCGAGCGAACCCTTCATCGACTTTGGGATACAACTAGCCCCTTTGCGATTTTTGCTATGTTTTTTGAAAAACGCCACCCTCCTCCTTGAGGTGCTCTGGGCGAGGTGTTTTCGACCGAATCCATTATTGGGTTTGCGCTGCAATGAGCCCCATAGTGATTTTTGCTAAGTTTTTTGAAAAACACCACCATCCCCCTCGAAGTGCTAGGGGCGAGGTGTTTTTGAGCGAACCCATCATCGGGTTTGGGCAGCAATGAGCCCCTTAGCGATTTTTGCTACGTTCTTTGAAAAACGCCACCCTCCCCCTCGAGGTGCTAGGGACAAGGTGTTTTCGAGCGAACCCTTCATCAGGTTTCGGCTGCAACGAGCCCCTTAGCGATTTTTGCTATGTTTTTTGAAAAACACCACCCTCCCCCTCGACGTGCTAGGGGCGAGGTGTTTTCGAGCGAACCCTTCATCGACTTTGGGATACAACTAGCCCCTTTGCGATTTTTGCTATGTTTTTTGAAAAACGCCACCCTCCTCCTTGAGGTGCTCTGGGCGAGGTGTTTTCGACCGAATCCATTATTGGGTTTGCGCTGCAATGAGCCCCATAGTGATTTTTGCTAAGTTTTTTGAAAAACACCACCATCCCCCTCGAAGTGCTAGGGGCGAGGTGTTTTTGAGCGAACCCATCATCGGGTTTGGGCAGCAATGAGCCCCTTAGCGATTTTTGCTACGTTCTTTGAAAAACGCCACCCTCCCCCTCGAGGTGCTAGGGACAAGGTGTTTTCGAGCGAACCCTTCATCAGGTTTCGGCTGCAACGAGCCCCTTAGCGATTTTTGCTATGTTTTTTGAAAAACGCCACCCTCCCCCTCGAAGTGCGATGCGCGCGGTGTTTTTGTGCTAACCCTTCATCGGGTTTGGGCTACAACAAGCCACTTAGCGATTTTTTACTAAGTTTTTTAAAAAACGCCACCGTCCCCCTTGAGGTGCTAGGGGCAAGGTGTTTTTGAGCGAACCCTTTTTCGGGTTTAGGCTGCAATGAGCCCCTTAGCAATTTTTGTTAAGTTTTTTGAAAAACACCACCCTCCCCCTCGAGGTGCTAGGAACGAGGTGTTTTCGAGCGAACCTTTCGTCGGGTTTGGGCTGCAACGAGCCCCTTAGCTATTTTTGCTAAGTTTTTTTGAAAAACGCCACCCTACCCCTCGAAGTGATAGGGGCGAGGTGTTTTCGAGCTAACCCTTCGTCAGGTTTGGGCTGCAACAAGCCCCTTAGCGATTTTTGCTATGTTTTTTGAAAAACGCCACCCTCCCCTTCGAGGTGCTAGGGGCAAGGTATTTTCAAGCAAACCCTTCGTCGGGTTTGGGATGCAACGAGCCCCTTAGTGATTTTTGCTAAGTTTTTTAAAAAACACCACCCTCCCCCTCGACGTGCTAGGGGCGAGGTGTTTTCGAGCGAACCCTTCATCGGGTTTGGGATGCAACTTGCCCGTTAGCGATTTTTTCTATGTGTTTTGAAAAATGCCACCCTCCTCCTTGAGGTGCTCTGGGGCGAGGTGTTTTCGACCGAAACTTTCATTGGGTTTGCGCTGCAATGAGTCGCTTAGTGATTTTTGCTAAGTTTTTTTAAAAACACCACCCTCCCCCTCGAGGTGCCAGGGACGAGGTGTTTTCGAGCGAACCCTTCATCGTGTTTCGGCTACAACGAGCCCCTTAGCGATTTTTGCTAGTTTTTTGAAAAATGCCACCCTCCCCCTCGAAGTGCTATGGGCGAGGTGTTTTTGTGCTAACCCTTCATCGGGTTTGGGCTACAACAAGCCACTTAGCAACTTTTTGCTAAGTTTATTTAAAAACGCCACCGTCCCCCTCGAGGTGCTAGGGGCAAGGTGTTTTCGACCGAACCCTTCATCACGTTTGGGCTGCAATGAGCCCCTTAGTGATTTTTGCTATGTTTATTGAAAAATGCCACCCTCCCCTTCGAGGTGCTAGGAACGAGGTGTTTTCGAGAGAACCTTTCATCGGGTTTGGGCTGCAATGAGCCCCTTAGCGATTTTTGCTATGTTTTTAAAAAAATGCCACCATCCCCCTCAAGGTGCAAGGGGCGAGGTGTTTTCGAGCTAACCCATCGTTGGGTTTGGGCTGCAACGAGCCCCATAGCGATTTTTGCTATGTTTTTAGAAAAATGCCACCATCCCCCTCAAGGTGCTAGGGGCAAGGTGTTTTCAAGCGAACCCTTTGTCGGGTTTGGGCTACAACAAGCCCCTTAGTGATTTTTGCTAAGTTTTTTGAAAAATGCTACCATCCACCTCGAGGTGCTAGGGGCGAGATGTTTTCGAGTGAACCCTTCATTAGGTTTGGGCTCCAACAAGCCCCATAGCGATTTTTGCTAAGTTTTTTTGAAAAACACCACCCTCCCCCTCGTGGTGCTAGGGGCGAGGTGTTTTCGAGTGAACCCTTCATCGGGTTTGGGTAGCAACGAGCCCCTTAGCGATTTTTGCTATTTTTTGTGAAAAATGCCACCCTCCCCATCAAGGTGCTAGGTGCAAGGTGATTTCGAGCGAATCCTTCGTCGACTTTGGGATGCAACTAGCCCCTTTGTGATTTTTGCTATCTTTTTTAAAAAACGCCACCCTCCCCTTCGAGGTGCTAGGGGCAAGGTGTTTTCAAGCAAACCCTTCATTGGGTTTGCGCTGCAATGAGTCCCTTAGTGATTTTTGCTATGTTTTTTTTAAAAACACCACCCTCACCATCGAGGTGCTAGGAGCGAGGTGTTTTCGAGCGAACCCTTCGTCGGGTTTGGGTAGCAATGAGCCCCTTAGCGATTTTTGCTAAGTTCTTTGAAAAACGCCACCCTCCCCCTCGAGGTGCTAGGGGCGAGGTGTTTTCGAGCGAGCCCTTCATCGGGTTTGGGCTGCAACAAGCCACTTAGCGATTTTTTGCTATGTTTTTTGAAAAACGCCACCCTCCCCTTCGAGGTGCTAGGGGCGAGGTGTTTTCGAGCGAACCCTTCATCGGGTTTGGGATGCAACTAGCCCCTTTGCGGTTTTTGCTATGTTTTTTGAAAAAGGCCACCCTCCTCCTTGAGGTGCTAGGGGCGAGGTGTTTTCAAGCAAACCCTTCATTGGGTTTGCACTGCAAGGAGCCCCTTAGGGATTTTTGCAAAGTTTTTTTAAAAACTCCACCCTCCCCCTCGAGGTGCTAGGGACGAGGTGTTTTTGAGCGAACCCTTCATCGGGTTTGGGCAGCAATGAGCCCCTTAGCGATTTTTGCTACGTTCTTTTAAAAACGCCACCCTCCCCCTCGACGTGCTAGGGGCGAGGTGTTTTTGAGCGAACCCTTCATCGGGTTTGGGATGCAACTAGCCTATTTGCGGTTTTTGCTATGTTTTTTGAAAAACGCCACCCTCCTCCTCGAAGTGCTATGGGTGAGGTGTTTTTGTGCTAACCCTTCATCGGGTTTGGGCTGCAACAAGCCACTTAGCGATGTTTTGCTAAGTTTTTTAAAAAACCCCACCGTCCCCCTTGACGTGCTAGGGGCAAGGTGTTTTTGAGCGAACCCTTTGTCGGGTTTGGGCTGCAATGAGCCCCTCAGCAATTTTTGTTAAGTTTTTTGAAAAACGCCACCCTCCCCCTCGAGGTGCTAGGAACGAGGTGTTTTTGAGTGAACCTTTCGTCGGGTATGCGCTGCAATGAGCCCCTTAGCTATTTTTGCAAAGTTTTTTTTTTAAAATGCCACCCTCCCCCTCGAGGTGCTAGGGATTAGGTGTTTTCGAGCGAACCCTTCATCAGGTTTCGGCTGCAACGAGCCCCTTAGCGATTTTTGCTATGTTTTTTGAAAAACGCCACCCTCCCCCTCGAAGTGCTAGGGTGAGGTGTTTTTGTGCTAACCCTTCATCGGGTTTGGGCTGCAACAAGCCACTTAGCGATGTTTTGCTAAGTTTTTTAAAAAACCCCACCGTCCCCCTTGACGTGCTAGGGGCAAGGTGTTTTTGAGTGAACCCTTCGTCGGGTTTGGGCTGCAATGAGCCCCTTAGCAATTTTTGTTAAGTTTTTTGAAAAATGCCACCCTCCCCCTCGAGTTGCTAGGAACGAGGAGTTTTCGAGTGAACCTTTCGTCGGGTTTGGGCTGCAACGATTCCCTTAGCTATTTTTGCAAAGTTTTTTTTTTGAGAAACGCCACCCTCCCCCACGAAGTGCTAGGGGCGAGGTGTTTTTGAGCTAATCCATCATCGGGTTCGGGCTGCAGCGAGCCCCTTAGCAATTTTTGCTATGTTTTTTGAAAAATGCCACCATCCCCCTCAAGGTGCTAGGGGCTAGGTGTTTTCGAGCTAACCCATCGTCGGGTTTGGGCTGCAATGAGCCCCTTAGCGATTTTTGCTATGTTTTTAGAAAAATGCCACCATCCCCCTCAAGGTGCTAGGGGCGAGGTGTTTTCGAGCTAACCCATCGTCGGGTTTCGGCTACAACAAGCCCCTTAGCGATTTTTGCTAAGTTTTTTGAAAAATGCCACCATCCACCTCGAGGTGCTAGGGGCGAGATGTTTTCGAGGGAACCCTTCGTTAGGTTTGGGCTGCAACAAGCCCCTTAGCGATTTTTGCTAAGCTTTTTTGAAAAACACCACCCTCCCCCTCGTGGTGCTAGGGGTGAGGTGTTTTCGAGTGAACCCTTCATCGGGTTTGGGCAGCAACGAGCCCCATAGCAATTTTTGCTATGTTCTTTGAAAACGCCCCCTTCCTCTCGAGGTGCTAGGGGCGAGGTGTTTTCAAGCGAGCCCTTCGTCGGGGTTGGGCTGCAACGAGCCCCTTAGCGATTTTTGCTATTTTTTTGAAAAATGCCAGCCTCCCCATCGAGGTGCTAGGTGCGAGGTGTTTTTGAGCGAAACCTTCATCGAGTTTGTAATGCAACTAGCCCCTTTGCGATTTTTGCTATGTTTTTTGAAAACTGCCACCCTCCTCCTCGAGGTGCTAGGGGCGAGGTGTTTTTGAGCGAACCCTTCATTGGGATTGCGCTGCAATGAGCCCCTTAGTGATTTTTGCTAAGGTTTTTTTAAAAACTCCACCCTTCCCTTCGAGGTGCTTGGGACAAGGTGTTTTTGAGTGAACCCTTCATCGGGTTTCAGCTGCAACGAGCCCCTTAGCAATTTTTGCTATGTTTTTTGGAAAACGCCACCCTCCCCCTCGTAGTGCTATGGGCGAGGTGTTTTTGTGCTAACCCTTCATCGGGTTTGGGCTGCAACAAGCCCCTTTGCGGTTTTTGCTATGTTTTTTGAAAAACGCCACCCTCCCCCATGACGTGCTTGGGGCGAGGTGTTTTCGAGCGAACCCTTCATCGGGTTTGAGTTGCAACTAGCCCCTTAGCTATTTTTGCTATGTTTTTTTTTTGAAAAACGCCACCCTCCCTCTCGACGTGCTAGGGGCAAGGTGTTTTTGAGCGAACCCATCATCGGGTTTGGGATGCAACTTGCCCCTTTGCGGTTTTTGCTATGTTTTTTGAAAAATGCCACCCTCCTCCTTGAGGTGCTAGGGGCGAGGTGTTTTCGAGCGAACCCTTCATTGGGTTTGCGCTGCAATGAGCCCCTTAGTGATTTTTGCTAAGTTTTTTTAAAAACACCCCCCCCCATCGAGGTGCTAGGAGCGTGGAATTTTTGAGCGAACCCTTTGTCGGGTTTGGGCAGCAATGAGCCCCTTAGCGATTTTTGCTAAGTTCTTTGAAAAACGCCACCCTCCCCCTCGAGGTGCTAGGGGCAACATGTTTTCGAGCGAGCCCTTCGTCGGGTTTGGGCTGCAATGAGCCCCTTAGCTATTTTTGCTAACTTTTTTGAAAAACGCCACCCTCCCCCTCGACGTGCTAGGGGTGAGGTGTTTTCGAGCGAACCCTTCATCGGGTTTGGGATGCAACCAGCCCCTTTGCGGTTTTTGCTATGTTTTTTGAAAAATGCCACCCTCCCCCTCGAGGTGCTAGGAACGAGGTGTTTTTGAGAGAACCTTTCGTCGGGTTTGGGCTGCAACGAGCCCCTTAGCTATTTTTGCTAAGTTTTTTTGAAAAATGACACCCTCCCCCTCGACGTGCTAGGGGCGAGGTGTTTTCGAGTGAACCCATCATCGGGTTTGGGATGCAACTAGCCCCTTTGTGGTTTTTGCTATATTTTTTGAAAAATGCCACCCTCTTCCTTGAGGTGCTAGGGGCCAGGTGTTTCTGAGCGAACCCATCATTGGGTTTGCACTGCAATGAGCCCCTTAGTGATTTTTGCTATGTTTTTTTAAAAACTCCACCCTCTCCCTCGAGGTGCTAGGGACGAGGTGTTTTCAAGCGAACCCTTCATCGGGTTTCGGCTGCAACGAGCCCCTTAGCGATTTTTGCTATGTTTTTTGAAAAACGCCACCCTCCCCCTCGAAGTGCTATGGGTGAGGTGTTTTTGTGCTAACCCTTCATCGGGTTTGGGCTGCAACAAGCCACTTAGCGATGTTTTGCTAAGTTTTTTAAAAAACCCCACCGTCCCCCTTGACGTGCTAGGGGCAAGGTGTTTTTGTGTGAACCCTTCGTCGGGTTTGGGCTGCAATGAGCCCCTTAGCAATTTTTGTTAAGTTTTTTGAAAAATGCCACCCTCCCCCTCGAGTTGCTAGGAACGAGGAGTTTTCGAGTGAACCTTTCGTCGGGTTTGGGCTGCAACGATTCCCTTAGCTATTTTTGCAAAGTTTTTTTTGAGAAACGCCACCCTCCCCCACGAAGTGCTAGGGGGGAGGTGTTTTTGAGCTAATCCATCATCGGGTTCGGGCTGCAACGAGCCCCTTAGCAATTTTTGCTATGTTTTTTGAAAAATGCCACCATCCCCCTCAAGGTGCTAGGGGCTAGGTGTTTTCGAGCTAACCCATCATCGGGTTTGGGCTGCAATGAGCCCCTTAGCGATTTTTGCTATGTTTTTAGAAAAATGCCACCATCCCCCTCAAGGTGCTAGGGGCGAGGTGTTTTCGAGCTAACCCATCGTCGGGTTTCGGCTACAACAAGCCCCTTAGCGATTTTTGCTAAGTTTTTTGAAAAATGCCACCATCCACCTCGAGGTGCTAGGGGCGAGATGTTTTCGAGGGAACCCTTCGTTAGGTTTGGGCTGCAACAAGCCCCTTAGCAATTTTTGCTAAGCTTTTTTGAAAAACACCACCCTCCCCCTCGTGGTGCTAGGGGTGAGGTGTTTTCGAGTGAACCCTTCATCGGGTTTGGGCAGCAACGAGCCCCATAGCAATTTTTGCTATGTTCTTTGAAAACGCCCCCTTCCTCTCGAGGTGCTAGGGGCGAGGTGTTTTCAAGCGAGCCCTTCGTCGGGGTTGGGCTGCAACGAGCCCCTTAGCGATTTTTGCTATTTTTTTGAAAAATGCCAGCCTCCCCATCGAGGTGCTAGGTGCGAGGTGTTTTTGAGCGAAACCTTCATCGAGTTTGTAATGCAACTAGCCCCTTTGCGATTTTTGCTATGTTTTTTGAAAACTGCCACCCTCCTCCTCGAGGTGCTAGGGGCGAGGTGTTTTTGAGCGAACCCTTCATTGGGATTGTGCTGCAATGAGCCCCTTAGTGATTTTTGCTAAGGTTTTTTTAAAAACTCCACCCTTCCCTTCGAGGTGCTTGGGACGAGGTGTTTTTGAGTGAACCCTTCATCGGGTTTCAGCTGCAACGAGCCCCTTAGCAATTTTTGCTATGTTTTTTGGAAAACGCCACCCTCCCCCTCGTAGTGCTATGGGCGAGGTGTTTTTGTGCTAACCCTTCATCGGGTTTGGGCTGCAACAAGCCCCTTTGCGGTTTTTGCTATGTTTTTTGAAAAACGCCACCCTGCCCCATGACGTGCTTGGGGCGAGGTGTTTTCGAGCGAACCCTTCATCGGGTTTGAGTTGCAACTAGCCCCTTAGCTATTTTTGCTATGTTTTTTTTTTGAAAAACGCCACCCTCCCTCTCGACGTGCTAGGGGCAAGGTGTTTTTGAGCGAACCCATCATCGGGTTTGGGATGCAACTTGCCCCTTTGCGGTTTTTGCTATGTTTTTTGAAAAATGCCACCCTCCTCCTTGAGGTGCTAGGGGCGAGGTGTTTTCGAGCGAACCCTTCATTGGGTTTGCGCTGCAATGAGCCCCTTAGTGATTTTTGCTAAGTTTTTTTAAAAACACCCCCCCCCATCGAGGTGCTAGGAGCGTGGTATTTTTGAGCGAACCCTTTGTCGGGTTTGGGCAGCAA
Source organism: Eleusine coracana subsp. coracana (assembly GCA_032690845.1). Taxonomy (NCBI): domain Eukaryota; kingdom Viridiplantae; phylum Streptophyta; class Magnoliopsida; order Poales; family Poaceae; genus Eleusine; species Eleusine coracana. Next base: position 18,941 of record MU847844.1, read on the forward strand.
TGAGCCCCTTAGCGATTTTTGCTAAGTTCTTTGAAAAACGCCACCCTCCCCCTCGAGGTGCTAGGGGCAACATGTTTTCGAGCGAGCCCTTCGTCGGGTTTGGGCTGCAATGAGCCCCTTAGCTATTTTTGCTAACTTTTTTGAAAAACGCCACCCTCCCCCTCGACGCGCTAGGGGTGAGGTGTTTTCGAGCGAACCCTTCATCGGGTTTGGGATGCAACCAGCCCCTTTGCAGTTTTTGCTATGTTTTTTGAAAAATGCCACCCTCCCCCTCGAGGTGCTAGGAACGAGGTGTTTTTGAGAGAACCTTTCGTCGGGTTTGGGCTGCAACGAGCCCCTTAGCTATTTTTGCTAAGTTTTTTTGAAAAATGACACCCTCCCCCTCGACGTGCTAGGGGCGAGGTGTTTTCGAGTGAACCCATCATCGGGTTTGGGATGCAACTAGCCCCTTTGTGGTTTTTGCTATATTTTTTGAAAAATGCCACCCTCTTCCTTGAGGTGCTAGGGGCAAGGTGTTTCTGAGCGAACCCATAATTGGGTTTGCACTGCAATGAGCCCCTTAGTGATTTTTGCTATGTTTTTTTAAAAACTCCACCCTCTCCCTCGAGGTGCTAGGGACGAGGTGTTTTCAAGCGAACCCTTCATCGGGTTTGGGCTGCAACGAGCCCCTTGGTGTTTTTTGCTATGTTTTTTGAAAAACGCCACCCTCCCCCTCGAAGTGCTATGGGCGAGGTGTTTTTGTGCTAACCCTTCATCGGGTTTGGGCTGCAAAAAGCCACTTAGCGATGTTTTGCTAAGTTTTTTAAAAAACCGCACCGTCCCCCTTGACGTGCTAGGGGCAAGGTGTTTTTGAGCGAACCCTTTGTCGAGTTTGGGCTGCAATGAGCCCCTTAGCAATTTTTGTTAAGTTTTTTGAAAAAAGCCACCCTCCCCCTCGAGGTGCTAGGAACGAGGTGTTTTTGAGCGAACCTTTCGTCGGGTTTGGGCTGCAACAAGCCCCTTAGCTATTTTTGCTAAGTTTTTTTTTTAAAAATGCCACCCTCCCCCACGAAGTGCTAGGGGCGAGGTGTTTTCGAGCTAACCCTTCGTCGGGTTTGGGCTGCAACAAGCCCCTTAGCGATTTTTGCTATGTTTTTTGAAAAACGCCGCCCTCCACTTCGAGGTGCTTGGGGCAAGGTGTTTTCAAGCAAACCCTTTGTCGGGTTTGGGATGCAACGAGCCCCTTAGTGATTTTTGCTATGTTTTTTGAAAAACACCACCATCCCCCTCGAAGTGCTAGGTGCGAGGTGTTTTTGAGCGAAACCTTCATCGAGTTTGGGATGCAACTAGCCCATTTGCGGTTTTTGCTATGTTTTTTGAAAAACGCCACCCTCCTCCTCGAAGTGCTATGGGTGAGGTGTTTTTGTGCTAACCCTTCATCGGGTTTGGGCTGCAACAAGCCACTTAGCGATGTTTTGCTAAGTTTTTTAAAAAACCCCACCATCCCCCTTGACGTGCTAGGGGCAAGGTGTTTTTGAGCGAACCCTTTGTCGGGTTTGGGCTGCAATGAGCCCCTTAGCTATTTTTGTTAAGTTTTTTGAAAAACGCCACCCTCCCCCTCGAGGTGCTAGGAACGAGGTGTTTTTGAGTGAACCTTTCGTCGGGTATGCGCTGCAATGAGCCCCTTAGCTATTTTTGCAAAGTTTTTTTTTAAAAATGCCACCCTCCCCCTCGAGGTGCTAGGGATTAGGTGTTTTCGAGCGAACCCTTCATCAGGTTTCGGCTGCAACGAGTCCCTTAGCGATTTTTGCTATGTTTTTTGAAAAACGCCACCCTCCCCCTCGAAGTGCTATGGGTGAGGTGTTTTTGTGCTAACCCTTCATCGGGTTTGGGCTGCAACAAGCCACTTAGCGATGTTTTGCTAAGTTTTTTAAAAAACCCCACCGTCCCCCTTGACGTGCTAGGGGCAAGGTGTTTTTGAGTGAACCCTTCGTCGGGTTTGGGCTGCAATGAGCCCCTTAGCAATTTTTGTTAAGTTTTTTGAAAAATGCCACCCTCCCCCTCGAGTTGCTAGGAACGAGGAGTTTTCGAGTGAACCTTTCGTCGGGTTTGGGCTGCAACGATTCCCTTAGCTATTTTTGCAAAGTTTTTTTTGAGAAACGCCACCCTCCCCCACGAAGTGCTAGGGGCGAGGTGTTTTTGAGCTAATCCATCATCGGGTTCGGGCTGCAACGAGCCCCTTAGCAATTTTTGCTATGTTTTTTGAAAAATGCCACCATCCCCCTCAAGGTGCTAGGGGCTAGGTGTTTTCGAGCTAACCCATCGTCGGGTTTGGGCTGCAATGAGCCCCTTAGCGATTTTTGCTATGTTTTTAGAAAAATGCCACCATCCCCCTCAAGGTGCTAGGGGCGAGGTGTTTTCGAGCTAACCCATCGTCGGGTTTCGGCTACAACAAGCCCCTAAGCGATTTTTGCTAAGTTTTTTGAAAAATGCCACCATCCACCTCGAGGTGCTAGGGGCGAGATGTTTTCGAGGGAACCCTTCGTTAGGTTTGGGCTGCAACAAGCCCCTTAGCGATTTTCGCTAAGCTTTTTTGAAAAACACCACCCTCCCCCTCGTGGTGCTAGGGGTGAGGTGTTTTCGAGTGAACCCTTCATCGGGTTTGGGCAGCAACGAGCCCCATAGCAATTTTTGCTATGTTCTTTGAAAACGCCCCCTTCCTCTCGAGGTGCTAGGGGCGAGGTGTTTTCAAGCGAGCCCTTCGTCGGGGTTGGGCTGCAACGAGCCCCTTAGCGATTTTTGCTATTTTTTTGAAAAATGCCAGCCTCCCCATCGAGGTGCTAGGTGCGAGGTGTTTTTGAGCGAAACCTTCATCGAGTTTGTAATGCAACTAGCCCCTTTGCGATTTTTGCTATGTTTTTTGAAAACTGCCACCCTCCTCCTCGAGGTGCTAGGGGCGAGATGTTTTTGAGCGAACCCTTCATTGGGATTGCGCTGCAATGAGCCCCTTAGTGATTTTTGCTAAGGTTTTTTTAAAAACTCCAGCCTTCCCTTCGAGGTGCTTGGGACAAGGTGTTTTTGAGTGAACCCTTCATCGGGTTTCAGCTGCAACGAGCCCCTTAGCAATTTTTGCTATGTTTTTTGGAAAACGCCACCCTCCCCCTCGTAGTGCTATGGGCGAGGTGTTTTTGTGCTAACCCTTCATCGGGTTTGGGCTGCAACAAGCCCCTTTGCGGTTTTTGCTATGTTTTTTGAAAAACGCCACCCTCCCCCATGACGTGCTTGGGGCGAGGTGTTTTCGAGCGAACCCTTCATCGGGTTTGAGTTGCAACTAGCCCCTTAGCTATTTTTGCTATGTTTTTTTTTTGAAAAACGCCACCCTCCCTCTCGACGTGCTAGGGGCAAGGTGTTTTTGAGCGAACCCATCATCGGGTTTGGGATGCAACTTGCCCCTTTGCGGTTTTTGCTATGTTTTTTGAAAAATGCCACCCTCCTCCTTGAGGTGCTAGGGGCGAGGTGTTTTCGAGCGAACCCTTCATTGGGTTTGCGCTGCAATGAGCCCCTTAGTGATTTTTGCTAAGTTTTTTTAAAAACACCCCCCCCCCCATCGAGGTGCTAGGAGCGTGGTATTTTTGAGCGAACCCTTTGTCGGGTTTGGGCAGCAATGAGCCCCTTAGCGATTTTTGCTAAGTTCTTTGAAAAACGCCACCCTCCCCCTCGAGGTGCTAGGGGCAACATGTTTTCGAGCGAGCCCTTCGTCGGGTTTGGGCTGCAATGAGCCCCTTAGCTATTTTTGCTAACTTTTTTGAAAAACGCCACCCTCCCCCTCGACGCGCTAGGGGTGAGGTGTTTTCGAGCGAACCCTTCATCGGGTTTGGGATGCAACCAGCCCCTTTGCGGTTTTTGCTATGTTTTTTGAAAAATGCCACCCTCCCCCTCGAGGTGCTAGGAACGAGGTGTTTTTGAGAGAACCTTTCGTCGGGTTTGGGCTGCAACGAGCCCCTTAGCTATTTTTGCTAAGTTTTTTTGAAAAATGACACCCTCCCCCTCGACGTGCTAGGGGCGAGGTGTTTTCGAGTGAACCCATCATCGGGTTTGGGATGCAACTAGCCCCTTTGTGGTTTTTGCTATATTTTTTGAAAAATGCCACCCTCTTCCTTGAGGTGCTAGGGGCGAGGTGTTTCTGAGCGAACCCATCATTGGGTTTGCACTGCAATGAGCCCCTGAGTGATTTTTGCTATGTTTTTTTAAAAACTCCACCCTCTCCCTCGAGGTGCTAGGGACGAGGTGTTTTCAAGCGAACCCTTCATCGGGTTTGGGCTGCAACGAGCCCCTTGGTGTTTTTTGCTATGTTTTTTGAAAAACGCCACCCTCCCCCTCGAAGTGCTATGGGCGAGGTGTTTTTGTGCTAACCCTTCATCGGGTTTGGGCTGCAAAAAGCCACTTAGCGATGTTTTGCTAAGTTTTTTAAAAAACCCCACCGTCCCCCTTGACGTGCTAGGGGCAAGGTGTTTTTGAGCGAACCCTTTGTCAGGTTTGGGCTGCAATGAGCCCCTTAGCAATTTTTGTTAAGGTTTTTGAAAAATGCCACCCTCCCCCTCGAGGTGCTAGGAACGAGGTGTTTTTAAGCGAACCTTTCGTCGGGTTTGGGCTGCAACAAGCCCCTTAGCTATTTTTGCTAAGTTTTTTTTTAAAAATGCCACCCTCCCCCTCGAGGTGCTAGGGATTAGGTGTTTTCGAGCGAACCCTTCATCAGGTTTCGGCTGCAACGAGCCCCTTAGCGATTTTTGCTATGTTTTTTGAAAAACGCCACCCTCCACCTCGAAGTGCTATGGGTGAGGTGTTTTTGTGCTAACCCTTCATCGGGTTTGGGCTGCAACAAGCCACTTAGCGATGTTTTGCTAAGTTTTTTAAAAAACCCCACCGTCGCCCTTCGTCGGGTTTGGGCTGCAATGAGCCCGTTAGCGATTTTTGCTATTTTTTTTGAAAAATGCCACCCTCCCCATCGAGGTTTTAGGTGCGAGGTGTTTTCAAGCGAACCCTTCGTCGAGTTTGGGATGCAACTAGCCCCTTTGCGATTTTTGCTATGTTTTTTGAAAAATGCCACCATCCTCCTCGAGGTGCTAGGGGCGAGGTGTTATCGAGCGAACCCTTCACTGGGTTTGCGCTGCAATGAGACCCTTACTGATTTTTGCTAAGTTTTATTAAAAACACCACCTCCCCCATCGAGGTGCTAGGAGCGAGGTGCTTTTGAGCGAACCCTTCATCGGGTTTGGGCAGCAATGTGCCCCATAGCGATTTTTGCTAAGTTCTTTGAAAAACACCACCCTCCCCCTCGAGATGCTAGGGGCGAGGTGTTTTCGAGCGAGCCCTTCGTCGGGTTTGGGCTGCAACGAGTCCCTTAGAGATTTTTGCTAAGTTTTTTGAAAAACGCCACCCTCCCCCTCGACGTGCTAGAGGCGAGGTGTTTTCGACCGAACCCTTCATCGGGTTTGGGATGCAACTAGCCCCTTTGCGGTTTTTGCTATGTCTTTTATAAAATGCCACCCTCCTCCTTGAGGTGCTAGGGGCGAAGTGTTTTCGAGCGAACCCTTCATTGCGTTTGCGCTACAATGAGCCCCTTAGTGATTTTTGCTATGTTTTTTTAAAAACTCCACCCTCCCCCTTGAGGTGCTAGGGACGAGGTGTTTTCGAGCGAACCCTTCGTCGGGTTTCGGCTGCAACGAGCCCCTTAGTGATTTTTGCTATGTATTTTGAAAAATGCCACCAACCCCTCGAAGTGCTATGGGCGAGGTGTTTTTGTGCTAACCCTTCATCGGGTTTCGGCTGCAACAAGCCACTCAGTGATGTTTTGCCAAGTTTTTTAAAAAACGCCATCGTCCCCCTTGTGGTGCTAGGGGCAAGGTCTTTTTGAGCGAACCTTTTGTCGGGTTTGGGCTGCAATGAGCCCCTTAGCTATTTCTGCTAAGTTTTTTTAAAAAACGCCACCCTCCCCCTCGAGGTGCTAGGAATGAGGTGTTTTCGAGCTAACCATTCATCGGGATTGGGCTGCAACAAGCCCCTTAGCAAGTTTTGCTATGGTTTTTGAAAAACGCCACCCTCCCCTTCGAGGTGCTAGGGGCAAGGTGTTTTCAAGCAAACCCTTCATCGGGTTTGGGATGCAACAAGCCCCTTATTAATTTATGCTAAGTTTTTTGAAAAATACCAACCCCATCGAAGTGCTAGGGGCGAGGTGTTTTCGAGCGAGCCCTTCGTCTGGTTTGGGCTGCAACGAGCCCCTTAGCGATTTTTGCTATGTTTTTTGAAAAACACCACCCTCCCCCTCGACGTGCTAGGGGCGAGGTGTTTTCGAGCGAATCCTTCATCGACTTTGGGATGCAACTAGCCCCTTTGCAATTTTTGCTATGTTTTTTGAAAAACGCCACCCTCCTCCTTGAGGTGCTCTGGGCGAGGTGTTTTCGACCGAATCCTTTATTGGGTTTGCGCTGCAATGAGCCCCATAGTGATTTTTGCTAAGTTTTTTGAAAAACACCACCATCCCCCTCGAAGTGCTAGGGGCGAGGTGTTTTCGAGCGAACCCTTCGTCGGGTTTGGGCAGCAATGAGCCCCTTAGCGATTTTTGCTACGTTCTTTGAAAAACGCCACCCTCCCCCTCGAGGTGCTAGGGACAAGGTGTTTTCGAGCGAACCCTTCATCAGGTTTCGGCTCCCACGAGCCCCTTAGCGATTTTTGCTATGTTTTTTGAAAAACGCCACCCTCCCCCTCGAAGTGCGATGCGCGCGGTGTTTTTGTGCTAACCCTTCGTCGGGTTTGGGCTGCAACAAGCCACTTAGCGATTTTTTACCAAGTTTTTAAAAAAACGCCACCGTCCCCCTTGAGGTGCTAGGGGCAAGGTGTTTTTGAGCGAACCCTTTTTCGGGTTTAGGCTGCAATGAGCCCCTTAGCAATTTTTGTTAAGTTTTTTGAAAAACACCACCCTCCCCCTCGAGGTGCTAGGAACGAGGTGTTTTTCGAGCGAACCTTTCATCGGGTTTGGGCTGCAACGAGCCCCTTAGCTATTTTTGCTAAGTTTTTTTTGAAAAACGCCACCCTACCCCTCGAAGTGATAGGGGCGAGGTGTTTTCGAGCTAACCCTTCGTCAGGTTTGGGCTGCAACAAGCCCCTTAGTGATTTTTGCTATGTTTTCTGAAAAACGCGACCCTCCCCTTCGAGGTGCTAGGGGCAAGGTATTTTCAAGCAAACCCTTCGTCGGGTTTGGGATGCAACGAGCCCCTTAGTGATTTTTGCTAAGTTTTTTAAAAAACACCACCCTCCCCCTCGACGTGCTAGGGGCGAGGTGTTTTCGAGCGAACCCTTCATCGGGTTTGGGATGCAACTAGCCCGTTAGCGATTTTTTCTATGTTTTTTGAAAAATGCCACCCTCCTCCTTGAGGTGCTCTGGGGCGAGGTGTTTTCGAGCGAACCCTTCATCGTGTTTCGGCTACAACGAGCCCCTTAGTGATTTTTGCTAGTTTTTTGAAAAATGCCACCCTCCCCCTCGAAGTGCTATGGGCGAGGTGTTTTTGTGCTAACCCTTCATCGGGTTTGGGCTACAACAAGCCACTTAGCAACTTTTTGCTAAGTTTATTTAAAAACGCCACCGTCCCCCTCGAGGTGCTAGGGGCAAGGTGTTTTCGACCGAACCCTTCATCACGTTTGGGCTGCAATGAGCCCCTTAGTGATTTTTGCTATGTTTATTGAAAAAGGCCACCCTTCCCTTCGAGGTGCTAGGAACGAGGTGTTTTCGAGAGAACCTTTCATCGGGTTTAGGCTGCAATGAGCCCCTTAGCTATTTTTGCTAAGTTTCTTTAAAAACTGCCTCCCTCACCCACGAAGTGCTAGGGGCAAGGTGTTTTCGAGCTAACCCTTAGCAATTTTTGCTATCTTTATTGTAAAGCGCCACCCTCCCCCTCGACGTGCTAGGGGCAAGGTGTTTTCAATCAAACCCTTCATTGGGTTTGGGATGCAATGAGCCCCTTTGTGATTTTTGCTATGTTTTTTGAAAAACATGACCATCCCCCTCAAAGTGCTAGGGGCGAGGTGTTTTCAAGTGAACCCTTCGTCGGGTTTGGGCAGCAACGAGCCCCATAGCAGCTTTTGCTAAGTTTTTTCAAAAATGCCACCCTTCCTATCGAGGTGCTAGGTGGGCGAGGTGTTTTTGAGCGAGCCCTTCATCGAGTTTGGGCTTCAACGAGCCCCTTAGCGATTTTTGCTAAGTTTCTTGAAAAATGCCACCCTCCCCCTCGAGGTGCTAGGGGCGAGGTGTTTTCGAGCGAACACTTCGTCGGGTTTGGGATGCAACTAGCCCCTTAGCAACTTTGGCTATGTTTTTTCAAAAATGCCACCCTCCTCCTCGAGGTGCTAAGGGCGAGGTGTTTTCGAGCGAACCCTTCATCCGGTTTGGGCTGCAACAAGTCCCTTAGCGATTTTTGCTAAGTTTTTTGAAAAGCACCACCCTCCCCCTCATGGTGCTAGTGGCGAGGTGTTTTCGACCGAACCCTTCGTCGGGTTTGGGATGCAATGAGCCCCGTAGCAATTTTTGCTATGTTTTTTGAAAAACGCCACCCTCCCTCTCGAGGTGCTCGAGCGATGTGTTTTCGAGCGAGCCCTTCATCGGGTTTGGGCTGCAACGTGCCCCTTAGCAATTTTTGCTAAGTTTTTTGAAAAACGCCAACCTCCCCCTCAAGGTGCTAGGGGCGAGGTGTTTTCGAGCGAACCCTTCGTCATGTTTGGGATGCAACTAGCCCCTTTGCGGTTTTTTTCTATGTTATTTGAAAAACTCCACCCTGCTCCTCGAGGTGCTAGGGATGAGGTGTTTTCGAGCGAACGCTTCATTGGGTTTGGGCTGCAATGAGACCCTTAGTGATTTTTGCTAAGTTTTTTTAAAAAACACCACCATCACCCTCGAAGTGCTAGGGGCGAGGTGTTTTCGAGCTAACCCTTCGTTGGGTTTGGGCTGCAACAAGCCCCTTAGCAATTTTTGCTATGTTCTTTGAAAAACGCCACCATCCCCCTCGAGGTGCTAGGGGCAAGGTGTTTTCAAGCGAACCCTTCATCGGGTTTGGGCTACAACAAGCCCCTTAGCAATTTTTGCTATGTTTTTTGAAAAACGCCACCATCCACGTCGAGGTCCTAGGGGCGAGGTGTTTTCAAGCGAAACCTTCGTTGGGTTTGGGCTACAACAAGCCCCTTAGCGATTTTTGCTACGTTTTTGGAAAAACGCCACCATCCACGTCGAGGTCCTAGGGGTGAGGTGTTTTTGAGCGAACCCTTCATCGGGTTTGGGCAGCAATGAGCCCCTTAGTGGTTTTTGCTAAGTTTTTTGAAAAACGCCACCCTCCCTCTCGAGGTGGTAGGGGGGCGAGGTGTTTTTGAGCGAGCCCTTCGTCGAGGTTGGGCTTCAACGAGCCCCTTAGGGATTTTTGCTATGTTTTTTGAAAAATGCCACCCTCCCCCTCGAGGTGCTAGGGGCGAGGTGTTTTCGAGCGAACCATTCGTCGAGTTTGGGATGGAACTAGCCCCTTAGCGACTTTGGCTAAGTTTTTTGAAAAACGCCACCCTCCTCGTCGAGGTGCTAGGGGCGTGCTGTTTTCGAGCGAACCCTTTGTCAGGTTTGGACTGAAACAAGCCCCTTAGCGATTTTTGCTAAGTTTTTTGAAAAACACCACCCTCCCCCTCGTGGTGCTAGGGGCGAGGTGTTTTTGAGTGAACCTTCATCAGGTTTAGGCTGCAATGAGCCCCTTAGTGATTTTTGCTATGTTTATTGAAAAATGCCACCCTCCCCTTCGAGGTGCTTGGAACGAGGTGTTTTCGAGAGAAGCTTTCATCGGGTTTGGGCTGCAACGAGCCCCTTAGCTATTTTTGCTAAGTTTTTTTGATAACTACCTCCCTCCCCCATGAAGTGCTAGGGGCGAGGTGTTTTCGAGCTAACCCTTCGTCGGGTTTGGGCTACAACAAGCCCCTTAGCAATTTTTGCTATGTTTATTGAAAAATGCCACCCTCCCCCTCGACGTGGTAGGGGCAAGGTGTTTTCAATCAAACCCTTCGTTGGGTTTGGGATGCAATGAGCCACTTTGTGATTTTTGCTATGTTTTTTGAAAAATGCGACCATCCCCCTCAAAGTGCTAGGGGCGAGGTGTTTTCAAGTGAACCCTTCGTCGGGTTTGGGCAGCAACGAGCCCCATAGCAGCTTTTGGTAAGTTTTTTCAAAAATGCCACCCTCCCTATCGAGGTGCTAGGAGGGCGAGGTGTTTTTGAGCGAGCCCTTCGTCGAGTTTGGGCTTCAACGAGCCCCTTAGCGATTTTTGCTAAGTTTCTTGAAAAATGCCACCCTCCCCCTCGAGGTGCTAGGGGCGAGGTGTTTTTGAGCGAACCCTTCGTCGGGTTTGGGATGCAACTAGCCCCTTAGGAACTTTGGCTAAGTTTTTTGAAAAATGCCACCCTCCTCCTCGAGGTGCTAGGGACGAGGTGTTTTTGAGCGAACCCTTCGTCCGGTTTGGGCTCCAACAAGCCCCTTAGCGATTTTTGCTAAGTTTTTTGAAAAACACCACCCTCCCCCTCATGGTGCTAGTGGTGAGGTGTTTTCGACCAAACCCTTAATCGGGTTTAGGCAACAATTAGCCCCTTAGCAATTTTCGCTAAGTTTTTTGAAAAACGCCACCCTCCCTCTCGAGGTGCTCGGGCGAGGTGTTTTCGAGCGAGCCCTTCATCGGGTTTGGGCTGCAACGTGCCCCTTAGCAATTTTTGCTAAGTTTTTTGAAAAACGCCAACCTCCCCCTCAAGGTGCTAGGGGCGAGGTGTTTTCGAGCGAACCCTTCGTCGTGTTTCGGATGCAACTAGCCCCTTTGCGGTTTTTTCTATGTTATTTGAAAAAATCCACCCTGCTCCTCGAGTTGCTAGGGGTGAGGTGTTTTCGAGCGAATGCTTCATTGGGTTTGGGCTGCAATGAGCCCCTTAGTGATTTTTGCTAACTTTTTTTAAAAACACCACCCACCCCCTCGACGTGCTAGGGACGAGGTGTTTTCGAGCAAACCCTTCGTCGGGTTTGGGCTGCAACGAGCCCCTTAGCTATTTTTGCTAAGTTTTTTTGAAAAACGCCACCCTCCCCCTCGAAGTTCTAGGGGAGAGTTGTTCTCGAGCTAACCCTTTGTTGGGTTTGGGCTGCAACAAGCCCCTTAGCAATTTTTGCTATGTTCTTTGAAAAACGCCACCATCCCCCTCGAGGTGCTAGGGGCAAGGTGTTTTCAAGCGAACCCTTCGTCGGGTTTGGGCTACAACAAGCCCCTTAGCGATTTTTGCTATGTTTTTTGAAAAATGCCACCATCCACGTCGAGGTCCTAGGGGCGAGGTGTTTTCAAGCGAATCCTTCGTCGGGTTTGGGCAGCAATGAGCCCCTTAGTGGTTTTTGTTATGTTTTTTGAAAAATGCCACCCTCCCTCTCGAGGTGCTAGGGGGGCGAGGTGTTTTCGAGCGAGCCCTTCGTCGAGTTTGGGCTTCAACGAGCCCCTTAGGGATTTTTGCTATGTTTTTTGAAAAATGCCACCCTCCCCCTCGAGGTGCTAGGGGCGAGGTGTTTTCCAGCGAACCATTCATCGAGTTTGGGATGCAACTAGCCCCTTAGCGACTTTGGCTACGTTTTTTGAAAAACGCCACCCTCCTCCTCGAGGTGCTAGGGGCGAGGTGTTTTCGAGCGAACCCTTTGTCAGGTTTGGGCTGAAACAAGCCCCTTAGCGCTTTTTGCTAAGTTTTTTGAAAAACACCACCCTCCCCCTCGTGGTGCTAGGGGCAAGGTGTTTTCAATCAAACCCTTCGTTGGGTTTGGGATGCAATGAGCCCCTTTGTGATTTTTGCTATGTTTTTTGAAAAATGCGACCATCCCCCTCAAAGTGCTAGGGGTGAGATGTTTTCAAGTGAACCCTTCGTCGGGTTTGGGCAGCAACGAGCCCCAAAGTAGCTTTTGCTAAGTTTTTTCAAAAATGCCACCCTCCCTATCGAGGTTCTAGGAGGGCGAGGTGTTTTTGAGCGAGCCCTTCATCGAGTTTGGGCTTCAACGAGCACCTTAGTGATTTTTGCTAAGTTTCTTGAAAAATGCCACCCTCCCCCTCGAGGTGCTAGGGGCGAGGTGTT
>MU847845.1:0-31013 GCA_032690845.1 Eleusine coracana subsp. coracana
TGAGGCAAATTTCCAGACATCTAAGCCATTTCAGGTGCTATACACCATCTCTATAGGCCAAAGCAAATTTTATTTTTTTTATCACTATTTTGACCTATTTGTCACATTTCTAAGTCATTTCATCTGCTGTAGCACATGCTCTCAACATTTCCGATACAATACAATTCTGAGCCGTACTTAGGTCTAGCACAAGCCTTCAAAGGTCAGATATCATTTGTTTCTTTGTATTCATTTTGAGCCAATTTTCCGCATATCTAAGCCATTTCATGTGCTATACCACACGCTCTCCAGAATGATATATCATTTTTTTATTTCGATTCTATCTTCATTTGAGCCAAATTTTCACACATCTAAGCCATTTCATGTGCTATACCCCATGCTCTCTATAGGCCAAAGCAAATTCTATTTTTTCTGGTCACTATTTTGATCCTATTTTTCACTTTTGTAAGCCATTTCATGCGCTATAGGACATGCTCTCAACATTTTCGATACAATTCTGAGTCTGTCTAACGTCTAGCTCAAGCCTTCAAAGGTCAGATATCAGTTATTTGTTTTATTGATATCTTCATTTTGAGCCAATTTTCCACTTATGTAATTCATTTCATGTGCTATAGCACATGCACTCGCGAAGAGATATCATTTTTTATTTTTATTTCTATCTTCATTTTGAGCCAAATTTCTAGACATCTAAACCATTCATGCGCTATACACCATACTCTCTATAGGCCAAAGCAATTTTGATTTTTCCTGGTCACTATTTTGATCCTTTTTGACATTTCTAAGTCATTTCATGCTCAATAGCACGTGCTCTCAACATTTCCGATACAATTCTGAGCCTGACTTAGGTCTAGCACAAGCCTTCAAAGGTCAGATATCATTTCATTGTTTTTTTGTTATATTCAGTTGAGCCAATTTTCCACATATCTAAGCCATTTCATGTGCTATAGCACATGCTCTCGAGAATGAAATATCATTTTTTTATTTCTATTTCTATCTTCATTTTGAGCCAAATTTCCAGACATCTAAGCCATTTCATGTGCTATAGCCCATGCTCTCTATAGGCTAAACTAATTTTTTTTTTCTTGATCACTATTTTGACCTTATTTTTCACATTTCTAAGCCATTTCATGCCCAATAGCACATGCTCTCAACATTTCCGATACAATTCTGAGTCTGTCTAAGGTCTAGCACAAGCCTTCAAAGGTCAGATATCAGTTATTTGTTTTATTGCTATCTTCATTTTGAGCCAATTTTCCACTTATGTAAGTCATTTCTTGTGCTATAGCACATGCACTCACGAATGAGATATCATTTTTTATTTTTATTTCTATCTTCATTTTGAGCCAAATTTCTAGTCATCTAAGCCATTTCATGCGCTATACACCATACTCTCTATAGGCCAAAGCAATTTTTATTTTTCTGATCACTATTTGGTTCCTATTTGTCACATTTCTAAGTCATTTCATCTACTATAGCACATGCTCTCAACATTTCTGATACAATTCTAAGCCTGTCTAAGGTCTAGCACAAGCCTTCAAGGGTCAGATATATTTTTTTTTCTCTGTTTTGTTCATTTTGAGCCAGTTTCCAGACATCTAAGCCATTTCATGTGCCATAGCCCATGCTCTCTATAGGCCAAAGCAATTTTTATTTTTTTTATCACTATTGTGATCCTATTTTTCACATTTCAAAGCCTATTCATGTGCTATAACACATGCTCTCAACATCTCCGATACAATTCTGAGCCTCTAAGGTCAGCACAAGTCTTCAAAGGTGAGATATCATTTATTTATTTATTTTTTATCTCATTTTGAGCCAATTTTCCACAAATCTAAGCCATTCCATGTGCTATAGCACACGCTCTCGAGAAGAGATATCATTTCTTATTTGATTTCTGTCTTTATTTGAGCCAAATTTCCACACCTCTAAGCCATGTCATGTGCTATACCCCATGCTCTCTATAGGACAAAGCAATTTGATCCTATTTGTGACATTTCTAAGTCTTTTCATCTGCTATACATGCTCTCAACATTCCAATACAATTCTGAGCCTGTCCAAGGTCTAGCACAAGCCTTTAAGGATCAGATATCATATATTTGTTTTCTATTATCTTCATTTTGAGCCAATTTTCTAGACATCTAAGCCATTTCATGTGCTAGCCCATGCTCTCTATAGGCCAATGCAATTTTTATTTTTTCTGATCACTATTTGATCCTATTTTTGACATTTCTAAGCCATTTCATGTGCTATAACACATGCTCTCAACATTTTCGATACAATTCTGAGCCAGTCTAAGGTCTAGCACAAGCCTTTAAAGGTCAGATATCATTTCTTTGTTTTTTTGTTATATTCATTTTGAGCCAATTTTCCACATATCTAAGCCATTTCATGTGCTATAGCACACGCTCTCGACAATGAGATATTTTTATTTCTATTCTTCTTTATTTTTGGGCAAATTTCCAGACATCTAAGCCATTTCATGTGCTATAGCCCATGCTCTCTATAGGCCAAACTAATTTTTTTTTCTTGATCACTATTATGATCTTATTTTTCACATTTCTAAGCCATTTCATGCCCTATAGCACATGCTCTCAACATTTCTGATACAATTCTGAGTCTGTCTAAGGTATAGCACAAGCCTTCAAAGGTCAGATATCAGTTATTTGTTTTATTGCTATCTTCATTTTGAGCCAATTTTCCACTATGTAAGTCATTTCATGGCTATAGCACATGCACTCACGAATGATATCATTTTTTATTTTTATTTCTATCTTCATTTTGAGCCAAATTTCTAGTCATCTAAGCCATTTCATGTGCTATACACCATACTCTCTATAGGCCAAAGCAATTTTATTTTTCTGATCACTATTTTGGTCCTATTTTGTCACATTTCTAAGTCATTTCATCTGCTATAGCACATGCTCAACATTTCTGATACAATTCTAAGCCTGTCTAAGGTCTAGCACAAGCCTTCAAGGATCAGATATCATATATTTGTTTTTCTATTATCTTCATTTTGAGCCAATTTTCTAGACATCTAAGCCATTTCATGTGCTATAGCCCATGCTCTATAGGCCAATGCAATTTTTATTTTTCTGATCACTATTTTGATCCTATTTTGACATTTCTAAGCCATTTCATGTGCTATAACACATGCTCTCAACATTTTCGATACAATTCTGAGCCAGTCTAAGGTCTAGCACAAGCCTTTAAAGGTCAGATCATCTTTTTTGTTTTTTGTTATATTCATTTGAGCCAATTTTCCACATATCTAAGCCATTTCATGTGCTATAGCACACGCTCTCGACAATGAGATATCATTTTTTATTCTATTTCTATCTTTATTTTTTGAGGCAAATTTCCAGACATCTAAGCCATTTCATGTGCTATAGCCCATGCTCTCTATAGGCCAAACTAATTTTTTTTTCTTGATCACTATTATGATCTTATTTTTCACATTCTAAGCCATTTCATGCCCTATAGCACATGCTCTCAACATTTCTGATACAATTCTGAGTCTGTCTAAGGTATAGCACAAGCCTTCAAAGGTCAGATATCAGTTATTTTTTTATTGCTATCTTCATTTTGAGCCAATTTTCCACTTATGTAAGTCATTTCATGTGCTATAGCACATGCACTCACGAATGAGATATCATTTTTTATTTTTATTTCTATCTTCATTTTGAGCCAAATTTCTAGTCATCTAAGCCATTTCATGTGCTATACACCATACTCTATAGGCCAAAGCAATTTTTTTTTTCTGATCACTATTTTGGTCCTATTTGTCACATTTCTAAGTCATTTCATCTGCTATAGCACATGCTCAACATTTCTGATACAATTTCTAAGCCTGTCTAAGGTCTAGCACAAGCCTTCAAGGGTCAGATATCATATATTTGTTTCTCTGTTTTGTTCATTTTGAGCCAGTTTCCAGACATCTAAGCCATTTCATGTGCCATAGCCCATGCTCTCTATAGGCCAAAGCAATTTTTATTTTTTTTATCACTATTGTGATCTATTTTTCACATTTCAAAGCCTATTCATGTGCTATAACACATGCTCTCAACATCTCCGATACAATTCTGAGCCTGTCTAAGGTCTAGCACAAGTCTTCAAAGGTGAGATATCATTTATTTATTTATTTTTATCTTCATTTTGAGCCAATTTTCCACAAATCTAAGCCATTCCATGTGCTATAGCACACACTCTCGAGAATGAGATATCATTTCTTATTTGATTTCTGTCTTTATTTTGAGCCAAATTTCCACACCTCTAAGCCATGTCATGTGCTTATACCCCATGCTCTCTATAGGACAAAGCAATTTTGATCGTATTTGTGACATTTCTAAGTCTTTTCATTGCTATAGCACATGCTCTCAACATTTCCAATACAATTCTGAGCCTGTCCAAGGTCTAGCACAAGCCTTTAAGGATCAGATATCATATATTTGTTTTTTCTGTATCTTCATTTTGAGCCAATTTTCTACACATCTAAGCCATTTCATGTGCTATAGCCCATGCTCTCTATAGGCCAATGCAATTTTATTTTTTCTGATCACTATTTTGATCCTATTTTGACATTTCTAAGCCATTTCATGTGCTATAAACACATGCTCTCAACATTTTCGATACAATTCTGAGCCAGTCTAAGGTCTAGCACAAGCCTTTAAAGGTCAGATATCATTTCTTTGTTTTTTTTTTATATTCATTTTGAGCCGATTTTCCACATATCTAAGCCATTTCATGTGCTATAGCACACGCTCTCGACAATGAGATATCATTTTTATTTCTATTATCTTTATTTTGAGGCAAATTTCCAGACATCTAAGCCATTTCATGTGCTATAGCCCATGCTCTCTATAGGCCAAACTATTTTTTTTTCTTGATCACTATTATGATCTTATTTTTCACATTTCTAAGCCATTTCATGCCCTATAGCACATGCTCTCAACATTTCTGATACAATTCTGAGTCTGTCTAAGGTATAGCACAAGCCTTCAAAGGTCAGATATCAATTATTTGTTTTATTGCTATCTTCATTTTGAGCCAATTTTCCACTTATGTAAGTCATTTCATGTGCTATAGCACATGCACTCACGAATGAGATATCATTTTTTATTTTATTTCTATCTTCATTTTGAGCCAAATTTCTAGTCATCTAAGCCATTTCATGCGCTATACACCATACTCTCTATAGGCCAAAGCAATTTTTATTTTTTCTGATCACTATTTTGGTCCTATTTGTCACATTTCTAAGTCATTTCATCTGCTATAGCACATGCTCTCAACATTTCTGATACAATTCTAAGCCTGTCTAAGGTCTAGCACAAGCCTTCAAGGGTCAGATATCATATATTTGTTCTTTGTTTTGTTCATTTTGAGCCAGTTTCCAGACATCTAAGCCATTTCATGTGCCATAGCCCATGCTCTCTATAGGCCAAAGCAATTTTTATTTTTTTATCACTATTGTGATCCTATTTTCACATTTCGAAGCCTATTCATGTGCTATAACACATGCTCTCAACATCTCCGATACAATTCTGAGCCTGTCTAAGTCTAGCACAAGTCTTCAAAGGTGAGATATCATTTATTTTTTATTTTTATCTTTATTTTGAGCCAATTTTCCACAATCTAAGCCATTCCATGTGCTATAGCACACACTCTCGAGAATGAGATATCATTTCTTATTTTGATTTCTGTCTTTATTTTGAGCCAAATTTCCACACCTCTAAGCCATATCATGTGCTATACCCCATGCTCTCTATAGGACAAAGCAATTTTGATCCTATTTGTCACATTTCTAAGTCTTTTCATCTGCTATAGCACATGCTCAACATTGCAATTCAATTCTGAGCCTGTCCAAGGTCTAGCACAAGCCTTTAAGGATCAGATATCATATATTTTTTTCTGTTATCTTCATTTGAGCCAATTTTCTAGACATCTAAGCCATTTCATGTGCTATAGCCCATGCTCTCTATAGGCCAATGCAATTTTTATTTTTTCTGATCACTATTTCATCCTATTTTTGACATTTCTAAGCCATTTCATGTGCTAAACACATGCTCTCAACAATTTCGATACAATTCTGAGCCAGTCTAAGGTCTAGCACAAGCCTTTAAAGGTCAGATATCATTTCTTTGTTTTTTTTGTTATATTCATTTTGAGCCAATTTTCCACATATCTAAGCCATTTCATGTGCTATAGCACACGCTCTCGACAATGAGATATCATTTTTTTTATTTCTATTTCTATCTTCATTTGAGCCAAATTTCCAGACATCTAAGCATTTCATGTGCTATAGCCATGCTCTCTATAGGCCAAACTAATTTTATTTTCTTGATCACTATTATGATCTTATTTTCACATTTCTAAGCCATTTCACGCAAAATAGCACATGCTCTCAACATTTTTGATACAATTCTGAGTCTGTCTAAGGTATAGCACAAGCCTCAAAGGTCAGATATCAGTTATTTTGTTTATTTGCTATCTTCATTTGAGCCAATTTTCCACAAATCTAAGCCATTCCATGTGCTATAGCACACCGCTCTCGAGAATGAGATATCATTTCTTATTTTTTCTGTCTTTATTTTGAGCCAAATTTCCACCTCTAAGCCATATCATGTGCTATACCCCATGCTCTCTATAGGACAAAGCAATTTTGATCCTATTTGTCACATTTCTAAGTCTTTTCATCTGCTATAGCACATGCTCTCAACATTTGCAATTCAATTCTGAGCTTGTCCAAGGTCTAGCACAAGCCTTTAAGGATCAGATATCATATATTTGTTTTTCGTTATCTTCATTTTGAGCCAATTTTCTAGACATCTAAGCCATTTCATGTGCTATAGCCCATGCTCTCTATAGGCCAATGCAATTTTTATTTTTTCTGATCACTATTTTGATCCTATTTTTGACATTTCTAAGCCATTTCATGCTATAACATGCTCTCAACATTTTCGATACAATCTGAGCCAGTCTAAGGTCTAGCACAAGCCTTTAAAGGTCAGATATCATTTCTTTGTTTTTTTGTTATATTCATTTGAGCCAATTTTCCACATATCTAAGCCATTCATGTGCTATAGCACACGCTCTCGACAATGAGATATCATTTTTTATTTATTTCTATCTTTATTTTGAGGCAAATTTCCAGACATCTAAGCCATTTCATGTGCTAGCCCATGCTCTCTATAGGCCAAACTAATTTTTTTTTCTTGATCACTATTATGATCTTATTTTTCACATTCTAAGCCATTTCATGCTAGCACATGCTCTCAACATTTCTGATACAATTCTGAGTCTGTCTAAGGTATAGCACAAGCCTTCAAAGGTCAGATATCAGTTATTTGTTTATTGCTATCTTCATTTTGAGCCAATTTTCCACTTATGTAAGTCATTTCATGTGCTATAGCACATGCACTCACGAATGAGATATCATTTTTATTTTTATTTCTATCTTCATTTGAGCCAAATTTCTAGTCATCTAAGCCATTTCATGCGCTATACACCATACTCTCTATAGGCCAAAGCAATTTTTATTTTTTCTGATCACTATTTTGGTCTATTTGTCACATTTCTAAGTCATTTCATCTGCTATAGCATGCTCTCAACATTTCTGATACAATTCTAAGCCTGTCTAAGGTCTAGCACAAGCCTTCAAGGGTCAGATATCATATATTTGTTTCTCGTTTTGTTCATTTTGAGCCAGTTTCCAGACATCTAAGCCATTTCATGTGCCATAGCCCATGCTCTCTATAGGCCAAAGCAATTTTTATTTTTTTATCACTATTGTGATCCTATTTTTCACATTTCAAAGCCTATTCATGTGCTATAACACATGCTCTCAACATCTCGATACAATTCTGAGCCTGTCTAAGGTCTAGCACAAGTCTTCAAAGGTGATATCATTTATTTATTTATTTTTATCTTCATTTTGAGCCAATTTTCCACAATCTAAGCCATTCCATGTGCTATAGCACACGCTCTCGAGAATGAGATATCATTTCTTATTTTGATTTCTGTCTTTATTTTGAGCCAAATTTCCACACCTCTAAGCCATGTCATGTGCTATACCCCATGCTCTCTATAGGACAAAGCAATTTTGATCCTATTTGTGACATTTCTAAGTCTTTTCATCTGCTATAGCACATGCTCTCAACATTTCCAATACAATTCTGAGCCTGTCCAAGGTCTAGCACAAGCCTTTAAGGATCAGATATCATATATTTGTTTTTCTGTTATCTTCATTTTGAGCCAATTTCTAGACATCTAAGCCATTTCATGTGCTATAGCCATGCTCTCTATAGGCCAATGCAATTTTTATTTTTTCTGATCACTATTTTGATCCTATTTTTGACATTTAAGCCATTCATGTGCTATAAACACATGCTCTCAACATTTCGATACAATTCTGAGCCAGTCTAAGGTCTAGCACAAGCCTTTAAAGGTCATATCATTTCTTTGTTTTTTTTTGTATATTCATTTTGAGCCGATTTTCCACATATCTAAGCCATTTCATGTATAGCACACGCTCTCGACAATGAGATATCATTTTTTATTTCTATTTCTATCTTTATTTTGAGGCAAATTTCCAGACATCTAAGCCATTTCATGTGCTATAGCCCATGCTCTCTATAGGCCAAAACTATTTTTTTTTCTTGATCACTATTATGATCTTATTTTTCATTTCTAAGCCATTTCATGCCTATAGCACATGCTCTCAACATTTCTGATACAATTCTGAGTCTGTCTAAGGTATAGCACAAGCCTTCAAAGGTCAGATATCAATATTGTTTATGCTATCTTCATTTTGAGCCAATTTTCCACTTATGTAAGTCATTTCATGTGCTATAGCACATGCACTCACGAATGAGATATCATTTTTTATTTTTATTTCTATCTTCATTTTGAGCCAAATTTCTAGTCATCTAAGCCATTTCATGCGCTATACACCATACTCTCTATAGGCCAAAGCATTTTTATTTTTTCTGATCACTATTGTGGTCCTATTTGTCACATTTCTAAGTCATTTCATCTGCTATAGCACATGCTCTCAACATTTCTGATACAATTCTAAGCCTGTCTAAGGTCTAGCACAAGCCTTCAAGGGTCAGATATCATATATTTGTTTCTTTGTTTTGTTCATTTTGAGCCAGTTTCCAGACATCTAAGCCATTTCATGTGCCATAGCCCATGCTCTCTATAGGCCAAAGCAATTTTTATTTTTTTATCACTATTGTGATCCTATTTTTCACATTTCGAGCCTATTCTGTGCTATAACACATGCTCTCAACATCTCCGATACAATTCTGAGCCTGTCTAAGGTCTAGCACAAGTCTTCAAAGGTGAGATATCATTTATTTTTTATTTTTATCTTTATTTTGAGCCAATTTTCCACAAATCTCAGCCATTCCATGTGCTATAGCACACGCTCTCGAGAATGAGATATCATTTCTGATTTTGATTTCTGTCTTTATTTTGAGCCAAATTTCCACACCTCTAAGCCATATCATGTGCTATACCCCATGCTCTCTATAGGACAAAGCAATTTTGATCTATTTGTCACATTTCTAAGTCTTTTCATCTGCTATAGCACATGCTCTCAACATTTGCAATTCAATTCTGAGCCTGTCCAAGGTCTAGCACAAGCCTTTAAGGATCAGATATCATATATTTGTTTTTCTGTATCTTCATTTTGAGCCAATTTTCTAGACATCTAAGCCATTTCATGTGCTATAGCCCATGCTCTCTATAGGCCAATGCAATTTTTATTTTTTCTGATCACTATTTTGATCCTATTTTTGACATTTCTAAGCCATTTCATGTGCTATAACACATGCTCTCAACAATTTCGATACAATTCTGAGCAGTCTAAGGTCTAGCACAAGCCTTTAAAGGTCAGATATCATTCTTTGTTTTTTTGTTATATTCATTTTGAGCCAATTTTCCACATATCTAAGCCATTTCAGTGCTATAGCACACGCTCTCGACAATGAGATATCATTTTTTTATTTCTATTTCTATCTCATTTTGAGCCAAATTTCCAGACATCTAAGCCATTTCATTGCTATAGCCATGCTCTCTATAGGCCAAACTAATTTTATTTTTCTTGATCATTATGATTTTTTTTCACATTTCTAAGCCATTTCATGCAAAATAGCACATGCTCTCAACATTTCTGATACAATTCTGAGTCTGTCTAAGGTATAGCACAAGCCTTCAAAGGTCAGATATCAGTTATTTGTTTTATTGCTATCTTCATTTTGAGCCAATTCCACTTATGTAAGTCATTTCATGTGCTATAGCACATGCACTCACGAATGAGATATCATTTTTTATTTTTATTTCTATCTTCATTTTGAGCCAAATTTCTAGTCATCTAAGCCATTTCATGCGCTATACACCATACTCTCTATAGGCCAAAGCAATTTTTATTTTTTTGATCACTATTTTGGTCCTATTTGTCACATTTCTAAGTCATTTCATCTGCTATAGCACATGCTCTCAACATTTCTGATACAATTCTAAGCCTGTCTAAGGTCTACAAGCCTTCAAGGGTCAGATATCATATATTGTTTCTTTGTTTTGTTCATTTGAGCCAGTTTCCAACTAAGCCATTTCATGTGCCATAGCCCATGCTCTCTATAGGCCAAAGCAATTTTTATTTTTTTTATCACTATTGTGATCCTATTTTTCACATTTCGAAGCCTATTCATGTGCTATAACACATGCTCTCATCTCCGATACAATTCTGAGCCTGTCTAAGGTCTAGCACAAGTCTTCAAAGGTGAGATATCATTTATTTATTTATTTTTTATCTTTATTTGAGCCAATTTTCCACAAATCTAAGCCATTCCATGTGCTATAGCACACGCTCTCGAGAATGAGATATCATTTCTTATTTTGATTCTGTCTTTATTTTGAGCCAAATTTCCACACCTCTAAGCCATATCATGTGCTATACCCCATGCTCTCTATAGGACAAAGCAATTTGATCCTATTTGTCACATTTCTAAGTCTTTTCATCTGCTATAGCACATGCTCTCAACATTTGCAATTCAATTTCTGAGCCTGTCCAAGGTCTAGCACAAGCCTTTAAGGATTCAGATATCATATATTTGTTTTTCTGTTATCTTCATTTTGAGCCAATTTTCTAGACATCTAAGCCATTTCATGTGCTATAGCCCATGCTCTCTATAGGCCAATGCAATTTTTATTTTTTTCTGATCACTATTTTGATCCTATTTTGACATTTCTAAGCCATTTCATGTGCTATAACACATGCTCTCCAACAATTTCGATACAATTCTGAGCCAGTCTAAGGTCTAGCACAAGCCTTTAAAGGTCAGCTATCATTTCTTTGTTTTTTTTTGTTTATATTCATTTTGAGCCAATTTTCCACATATCTAAGCCATTTCATGTGCTATAGCACACGCTCTCGACAATGAGATATCATTTTTTTATTTCTATTTCTATCTTCATTTTGAGCCCAAATTTCCAGACATCTAAGCCATTTCATGTGCTATAGCCCATGCTCTCTATAGGCCAAACATAATTTTTTATTTTTCTTGATCACTATATGATCTTATTTTTTCACATTTCCTAAGCCATTTCATGCAAAATAGCACATGCTCTCACATTTCTGATACAATTCTGAGTCTGTCTAAGGTATAGCACAAGCCTTCAAAGGTCAGATATCAGTTAATTTGTTTATTGCTATCTTCATTTGAGCCAATTTTCCACTTATGTAAGTCAATTTCAATGTGCTATAGCACATGCACTCACGAATGAGATATCATTTTTTATTTTATTTCTATCTTCATTTTGAGCCAAATTCTAGTCATCTAAGCCATTTCATGCGCTATACACCATACTCTCTATAGGCCAAAGCAATTTTTATTTTTTCTGATCACTATTTTGGTCCTATTTGTCACATTTCTAAGTCATTTCATCTGCTCTAGCACATGCTCTCAACATTTCCGATACAATTCTAAGCCTGTCTAAGGTCTAGCACAAGCCTTCAAGGGTCAGATATCATATATTTGTTTCTTTGTTTTGTTCATTTTGAGCCAGTTTCCAGACATCTAAGCCATTTCCTGTGCCATAGCCCATGCTCTCTATAGGCCAAAGCAATTTTTATTTTTTTTATCACTATCGTTATCCTATTTTTCACATTTCGAAGCCTATTCATGTGCTATAACACACGTTCTCAACATCTCCGATACAATTCTGAGCCTGTCTAAGGTCTAGCACAAGTCTTCAAAGGTGAGATATCATTTATTTATTTATTTTTTATCTTCATTTTGAGCCAATTTTCCACAAATCTAAGCCATTCCATGTGCTATAGCACACGCTCTCGAGAATAAGATATCATTTCTTATTTTGATTTCTGTCTTTATTTTGAGCCAAATTTCCACACCTCTAAGCCATGTCATGTGCTATACCCCATGCTCTCTATAGGACAAAGCAATTTTGATCCTATTTGTGACATTTCTAAGTCTTTTCTTCTGCTATAGCACATGCTCTCAACATTTCCAATACAATTCTGAGCCTGTCCAAGGTCTAGCACAAGCCTTCAAGGATCAGATATCATATATTTGTTTTTCTGTTATCTTCATTTTTGAGCCAATTTTCTAGACATCTAAGCCATTTCATGTGCTATAGCCCATGCTCTCTATAGGCCAATGCAATTTTTATTTTTTCTGATCACTATTTTGATCCTATTTTTGACATTTCTAAGCCATTTCATGTGCTATAACACATGCTCTCAACAATTTCGATACAATTCTGAGCGAGTCTAAGGTCTAGCACAAGCCTTTAAAGGTCAGATATCATTTCTTTGTTTTTTTTGTTATATTCATTTTGAGCCAATTTTCCACATATCTAAGCCATTTAATGTGCTATAGCACACGCTCTCGAGAATGAGATATCATTTTTATTTCTATTTCTATCTTCATTTTGAGCCAATTTCCACACATCTAAGCCATTTCATGTGCTATAGCCCATGCTCTCTATAGGCCAAACTAATTTTTATTTTTCTTGATCACTATTTTGATCTTATTTTTCACATTTCTAAGCCATTTCATGCCCTATAGGACATGCTCTCACATTTTCGATACAATTCTGAGTCTGTCTAAGGTCTAGCACAACCCTTTAAAGGTCAGATATCAGTTATTTGTTTTATTGATATCTTCATTTTGAGCCAATTTTCCAGTTATGTAAGTCATTTCATGTGCTATAGCACATGCACTCGCGAATGAGATATCATTTTTATTTTTATATCTATCTTCATTTTGAGCCAAATTTCTAGACATCTAAGCCATTTCATGCGCTATACACCATACTCTCTATAGGCCAAAGCAATTTTTATTTTTTCTGGTCACTATTTTGATACTTATTTTTACATTTCTAAGTCATTTCATGCCCAATAGCACATGCTCTCAACATTTCTGATACAATTCTGAGCCTGACTTAGGGCTAGCACAAGCCTTCAAAGGTCAGATATCATTTCTTTGTTTTTTTTGTTATATTCATGTTGAGCCAATTTTCCACATATCTAAGCCATTTTATGTGCTATAGCACACGCTCTCGAGAATGAAATATGATTTTTTTATTTCTATTTCTATCTTCATTTTGAGCCAAATTTCCAGACATCTAAGCCATTTCATGTGCTATAGCCCATGCTCTCTATAGGCCAAACTAATTTTTATTTTTCTTGATCACTATTATGATCTTATTTTTCACATTTCTAAGCCATTTCATGCAAAATAGCACATGCTCTCAACATTTCGGATACAATTATGAGTCTGTCTAAGGTATAGCACAGGCCTTCAAAGGTCAGATATCAGTTATTTGTTTTATTGCTATCTTCATTTTGAGCCAATTTTCCACTTATGTAAGTCATTTCATGTGCTATAGCACATGCACTCACGAATGAGATATCATTTTTTATTTTTATTTCTATCTTCATTTTGAGCCAAATTTCTAGTCATCTAAGCCATTTCATGCGCTATACACCATACTCTCTATAGGCCAAAGCAATTTTTATTTTTTCTGATCACTATTTTGGTCCTATTTGTCACATTTCTAAGTCATTTCATCTGCTATAGCACATGCTCTCAACATTTCCGATACAATTCTAAGCCTGTCTAAGGTCTAGCACAAGCCTTCAAGGGTCAGATATCATATATTTGTTTCTTTGTTTTGTTCATTTTGAGCCAGTTTCCAGACATCTAAGCCATTTCATGTGCCATAGCCCATGCTCTCTATAGGCCAAAGCAATTTTTTATTTTTTTTATCACTATCGTGATCCTATTTTTCACATTTCGAAGCCTATTCATGTGCTATAACACACGTTCTCAACATCTCCGATACAATTCTGAGCCTGTCTAAGGTCTAGCACAAGTCTTCAAAGGTGAGATATCATTTATTTATTTATTTTTTATCTTCATTTTGAGCCAATTTTCCACAAATCTAAGCCATTCCATGTGCTATAGCACACGCTCTCGAGAATAAGATATCATTTCTTATTTTGATTTCTGTCTTTATTTTGAGCCAAATTTCCACACCTCTAAGCCATGTCATGTGCTATACCCCATGCTCTCTATGGGACAAAGCAATTTTGATCCTATTTGTGACATTTCTAAGTCTTTTCTTCTGCTATAGCACATGCTCTCAACATTTCCAATACAATTCTGAGCCTGTCCAAGGTCTAGCACAAGCCTTCAAGGATCAGATATCATATATTTGTTTTTCTGTTATCTTCATTTTGAGCCAATTTTCTAGACATCTAAGCCATTTCATGTGCTATAGCCCATGCTCTCTATAGGCCAATGCAATTTTTATTTTTTCTGATCACTATTTTGATCCTATTTTTGACATTTCTAAGCCATTTCATGTGCTATAACACATGCTCTCAACAATTTCGATACAATTCTGAGCCAGTCTAAGATCTAGCACAAGCCTTTAAAGGTCAGATATCATTTCTTTGTTTTTTTGTTATATTCATTTTGAGCCAATTTTCCACATATCTAAGCCATTTAATGTGCTATAGCACACGCTCTCGAGAATGAGTTATCATTTTTTATTTCTATTACTATCTTCATTTTGAGCCAAATTTCCACACATCTAAGCCATTTCATGTGCTATAGCCCATGCTCTCTATAGGCCAAACTAATTTTTATTTTTCTTGATCACTATTTTGATCTTATTTTTCACATTTCTAAGCCATTTCATGCCCTATAGGACATGCTCTCAACATTTTCGATACAATTCTGAGTCTGTCTAAGGTCTAGCACAACCCTTTAAAGGTCAGATATCAGTTATTTGTTTTATTGATATCTTCATTTTGAGCCAATTTTCCAGTTATGTAAGTCATTTCATGTGCTATAGCACATGCACTCGCGAATGAGATATCATTTTTTATTTTTATATCTATCTTCATTTTGAGCCAAATTTCTAGACATCTAAGCCATTTCATGCGCTATACACCATACTCTCTATAGGCCAAAGCAATTTTTATTTTTTCTGGTCACTATTTGATACTTATTTTTACATTTCTAAGTCATTTCATGCCCAATAGCACATGCTCTCAACATTTCTGATACAATTCTGAGCCTGACTTAGGGCTAGCACAAGCCTTCAAAGGTCAGATATCATTTCTTTGTTTTTTTTGTTATATTCATGTTGAGCCAATTTTCCACATATCTAAGCCATTTTATGTGCTATAGCACACGCTCTCGAGAATGAAATATGATTTTTTTATTTCTATTTCTATCTTCATTTTGAGCCAAATTTCCAGACATCTAAGCCATTTCATGTGCTATAGCCCATGCTCTCTATAGGCCAAACTAATTTTTATTTTTCTTGACCACTATTTTGATCTTATTTTTCACATTTCTAAGCCATTTCATGCCCTATAGCACATGCTCTCAACATTTCCGATACAATTCTGAGTCTGTCTAAGGTCTAGTACAAGCCTTCAAAGGTCAGATATCAGTTATTTGTTTTATTGCTATCTTCATTTTGAGCCAATTTTCCACTTATGTAAGTCATTTCATGTGCTATAGCACATGCACTCACGAATGAGATATCATTTTTTATTTTTATTTCTATCTTCATTTTGAGCCAAATTTCTAGTCATCTAAGCCATTTCATGCGCTATACACCATACTCTCTATAGGCCAAAGCAATTTTTATTTTTTCTGATCACTATTTTGGTCCTATTTGTCACATTTCTAAGTCATTTCATCTGCTATAGCACATGCTCTCAACATTTCCGATACAATTCTAAGCCTGTCTAAGGTCTAGCACAAGCCTTCAAGGGTCAGATATCATATATTTGTTTCTTTGTTTTGTTCATTTTGAGCCAGTTTCCAGACATCTAAGCCATTTCATGTGCCATAGCCCATGCTCTCTATAGGCCAAAGCAATTTTTATTTTTTTATCACTATCGTGATCCTATTTTTCACATTTCGAAGCCTATTCATGTGCTATAACACACGTTCTCAACATCTCCGATACAATTCTGAGCCTGTCTAAGGTCTAGCACAAGTCTTCAAAGGTGAGATATCATTTATTTATTTATTTTTTATCTTCATTTTGAGCCAATTTTCCACAAATCTAAGCCATTCCATGTGCTATAGCACACGCTCTCGAGAATAAGATATCATTTCTTATTTTGATTTCTGTCTTTATTTTGAGCCAAATTTCCACACCTCTAAGCCATGTCATGTGCTATACCCCATGCTCTCTATAGGACAAAGCAATTTTGATCCTATTTGTGACATTTCTAAGTCTTTTCTTCTGCTATAGCACATGCTCTCAACATTTCCAATACAATTCTGAGCCTGTCCAAGGTCTAGCACAAGCCTTCAAGGATCAGATATCATATATTTGTTTTTCTGTTATCTTCATTTTGAGCCAATTTTCTAGACATCAAAGCCATTTCATGTGCTATAGCCCATGCTCTCTATAGGCCAATGCAATTTTTATTTTTTCTGATCACTATTTTGATCCTATTTTTGACATTTCTAAGCCATTTCATGTGCTATAACACATGCTCTCAACAATTTCGATACAATTCTGAGCCAGTCTAAGGTCTAGCACAAGCCTTTAAAGGTTAGATATCATTTCTTTGTTTTTTTTGTTATATTCATTTTGAGCCAATTTTCCACATATCTAAGCCATTTAATGTGCTATAGCACACGCTCTCGAGAATGAGATATCATTTTTTATTTCTATTTCTATCTTCATTTTGAGCCAAATTTCCACACATCTAAGCCATTTCATGTGCTATAGCCCATGCTCTCTATAGGCCAAACTAATTTTTATTTTTCTTGATCACTATTTTGATCTTATTTTTCACATTTCTAAGCCATTTCATGCCCTATAGGACATGCTCTCAACATTTTCGATACAATTCTGAGTCTGTCTAAGGTCTAGCACAACCCTTTAAAGGTCAGATATCAGTTATTTGTTTTATTGATATCTTCATTTTGAGCCAATTTTCCAGTTATGTAAGTCATTTCATGTGCTATAGCACATGCACTCGCGAATGAGATATCATTTTTTATTTTTATATCTATCTACATTTTGAGCCAAATTTCTAGACATCTAAGCCATTTCATGCGCTATACACCATACTCTCTATAGGCCAAAGCAATTTTTATTTTTTCTGGTCACTATTTTGATACTTATTTTCACATTTCTAAGTCATTTCATGCCCAATAGCACATGCTCTCAACATTTCTGATACAATTCTGAGCCTGACTTAGGGCTAGCACAAGCCTTCAAAGGTCAGATATCATTTCTTTGTTTTTTTTTGTTATATTCATGTTGAGCCAATTTTCCACATATCTAACCCATTTTATGTGCTATAGCACACGCTCTCGAGAATGAAATATGATTTTTTTATTTCTATTTCTATCTTCATTTTGAGCAAAATTTCCAGACATCTAAGCCATTTCATGTGCTATAGCCCATGCTCTCTATAGGCCAAACTAATTTTTATTTTTCTTGACCACTATTTTGATCTTATTTTTCACATTTCTAAGCCATTTCATGCCCTATAGCACATGCTCTCAACATTTCCGATACAATTCTAAGTCTGTCTAAGGTATAGCACAAGCCTTCAAAGGTCAGATATCAGTTATTTGTTTTATTGCTATCTTCATTTTGAGCCAATTTTCCACTTATGTAAGTCATTTCATGTGCTATAGCACATGCACTCACGAATGAGATATCATTTTTTATTTTTATTTCTATCTTCATTTTGAGCCAAATTTCTAGTCATCTAAGCCATTTCATGCGCTATACACCATACTCTCTATAGGCCAAAGCAATTTTTATTTTTTCTGATCACTATTTTGGTCCTATTTGTCACATTTCTAAGTCATTTCATCTGCTATAGCACATGCTCTCAACATTTCCGATACAATTCTAAGCCTGTCTAAGGTCTAGCACAAGCCTTCAAGGGTCAGATATCATATATTTGTTTCTTTGTTTTGTTCATTTTGAGCCAGTTTCCAGACATCTAAGCCATTTCATGTGCCATAGCCCATGCTCTCTATAGGCCAAAGCAATTTTTATTTTTTTTATCACTATCGTTATCCTATTTTTCACATTTCGAAGCCTATTCATGTGCTATAACACACGTTCTCAACATCTCCGATACAATTCTGAGCCTGTCTAAGGTCTAGCACAAGTCTTCAAAGGTGAGATATCATTTATTTATTTATTTTTTATCTTCATTTTGAGCCAATTTTCCACAAATCTAAGCCATTCCATGTGCTATAGCACACGCTCTCGAGAATAAGATATCATTTCTTATTTTGATTTCTGTCTTTATTTTGAGCCAAATTTCCACACCTCTAAGCCATGTCATGTGCTATACCCCATGCTCTCTATAGGACAAAGCAATTTTGATCCTATTTGTGACATTTCTAAGTCTTTTCTTCTGCTATAGCACATGCTCTCAACATTTCCAATACAATTCTGAGCCTGTCCAAGGTCTAGCACAAGCCTTCAAGGATCAGATATCATATATTTGTTTTTCTGTTATCTTCATTTTGAGCCAATTTTCTAGACATCTAAGCCATTTCATGTGCTATAGCCCATGCTCTCTATAGGCCAATGCAATTTTTATTTTTTCTGATCACTATTTTGATCCTATTTTTGACATTTCTAAGCCATTTCATGTGCTATAACACATGCTCTCAACAATTTCGATACAATTCTGAGCCAGTCTAAGATCTAGCACAAGCCTTTAAAGGTCAGATATCATTTCTTTGTTTTTTTGTTATATTCATTTTGAGCCAATTTTCCACATATCTAAGCCATTTAATGTGCTATAGCACACGCTCTCGAGAATGAGATATCATTTTTTATTTCTATTACTATCTTCATTTTGAGCCAAATTTCCACACATCTAAGCCATTTCATGTGCTATAGCCCATGCTCTCTATAGGCCAAACTAATTTTTATTTTTCTTGATCACTATTTTGATCTTATTTTTCACATTTCTAAGCCATTTCATGCCCTATAGGACATGCTCTCAACATTTTCGATACAATTCTGAGTCTGTCTAAGGTCTAGCACAACCCTTTAAAGGTCAGATATCAGTTATTTGTTTTATTGATATCTTCATTTTGAGCCAATTTTCCAGTTATGTAAGTCATTTCATGTGCTATAGCACATGCACTCGCGAATGAGATATCATTTTTTATTTTTATATCTATCTTCATTTTGAGCCAAATTTCTAGACATCTAAGCCATTTCATGCGCTATACACCATACTCTCTATAGGCCAAAGCAATTTTTATTTTTTCTGGTCACTATTTTGATACTTATTTTTACATTTCTAAGTCATTTCATGCCCAATAGCACATGCTCTCAACATTTCTGATACAATTCTAAGCCTGACTTAGGGCTAGCACAAGCCTTCAAAGGTCAGATATCATTTCTTTGTTTTTTTTGTTATATTCATGTTGAGCCAATTTTCCACATATCTAAGCCATTTTATGTGCTATAGCACACGCTCTCGAGAATGAAATATGATTTTTTTATTTCTATTTCTATCTTCATTTTGAGCCAAATTTCCAGACATCTAAGCCATTTCATGTGCTATAGCCCATGCTCTCTATAGGCCAAACTAATTTTTATTTTTCTTGACCACTATTTTGATCTTATTTTTCACATTTCTAAGCCATTTCATGCCCTATAGCACATGCTCTCAACATTTCCGATACAATTCTGAGTCTGTCTCAGGTCTAGCACAAGCCTTCAAAGGTCAGATATCAGTTATTTGTTTTATTGCTATCTTCATTTTGAGCCAATTTTCCACTTATGTAAGTCATTTCATGTGCTATAGCACATGCACTCACGAATGAGATATCATTTTTTATTTTTATTTCTATCTTCATTTTGAGCCAAATTTCTAGTCATCTAAGCCATTTCATGCGCTATACACCATACTCTCTATAGGCCAAAGCAATTTTTATTTTTTCTGATCACTATTTTGGTCCTATTTGTCACATTTCTAAGTCATTTCATCTGCTATAGCACATGCTCTCAACATTTCCGATACAATTCTAAGCCTGTCTAAGGTCTAGCACAAGCCTTCAAGGGTCAGATATCATATATTTGTTTCTTTGTTTTGTTCATTTTGAGCCAGTTTCCAGACATCTAAGCCATTTCATGTGCCATAGCCCATGCTCTCTATAGGCCAAAGCAATTTTTATTTTTTTTATCACTATCGTGATCCTATTTTTCACATTTCGAAGCCTATTCATGTGCTATAACACACGTTCTCAACATCTCCGATACAATTCTGAGCCTGTCTAAGGTCTAGCACAAGTCTTCAAAGGTGAGATATCATTTATTTATTTATTTTTTATCTTCATTTTGAGCCAATTTTCCACAAATCTAAGCCATTCCATGTGCTATAGCACACGCTCTCGAGAATAAGATATCATTTCTTATTTTGATTTCTGTCTTTATTTTGAGCCAAATTTCCACACCTCTAAGCCATGTCATGTGCTATACCCCATGCTCTCTATAGGACAAAGCAATTTTGATCCTATTTGTGACATTTCTAAGTCTTTTCTTCTGCTATAGCACATGCTCTCAACATTTCCAATACAATTCTGAGCCTGTCCAAGGTCTAGCACAAGCCTTCAAGGATCAGATATCATATATTTGTTTTTCTGTTATCTTCATTTTGAGCCAATTTTCTAGACATCTAAGCCATTTCATGTGCTATAGCCCATGCTCTCTATAGGCCAATGCAATTTTTATTTTTTCTGATCACTATTTTGATCCTATTTTTGACATTTCTAAGCCATTTCATGTGCTATAACACATGCTCTCAACAATTTCGATACAATTCTGAGCCAGTCTAAGGTCTAGCACAAGCCTTTAAAGGTTAGATATCATTTCTTTGTTTTTTTTGTTATATTCATTTTGAGCCAATTTTCCACATATCTAAGTCATTTCATGTGCTATAGCACATGCACTCGCGAATGAGATATCATTTTTTATTTTTATATCTATCTTCATTTTGAGCCAAATTTCTAGACATCTAAGCCATTTCATGCGCTATACACCATACTCTCTATAGGCCAAAGCAATTTTTATTTTTTCTGGTCACTATTTTGATACTTATTTTCACATTTCTAAGTCATTTCATGCCCAATAGCACATGCTCTCAACATTTCTGATACAATTCTGAGCCTGACTTAGGGCTAGCACAAGCCTTCAAAGGTCAGATATCATTTCTTTGTTTTTTTTGTTATATTCATGTTGAGCCAATTTTCCACATATCTAACCCATTTTATGTGCTATAGCACACGCTCTCGAGAATGAAATATGATTTTTTTATTTCTATTTCTATCTTCATTTTGAGCAAAATTTCCAGACATCTAAGCCATTTCATGTGCTATAGCCCATGCTCTCTATAGGCCAAACTAATTTTTATTTTTCTTGACCACTATTTTGATCTTATTTTTCACATTTCTAAGCCATTTCATGCCCTATAGCACATGCTCTCAACATTTCCGATACAATTCTAAGTCTGTCTAAGGTCTAGCACAAGCCTTCAAAGGTCAGATATCAGTTATTTGTTTTATTGCTATCTTCATTTTGAGCCAATTTTCCACTTATGTAAGTCATTTCATGTGCTATAGCACATGCACTCACGAATGAGATATCATTTTTTATTTTTATTTCTATCTTCATTTTGAGCCAAATTTCTAGTCATCTAAGCCATTTCATGCGCTATACACCATACTCTCTATAGGCCAAAGCAATTTTTATTTTTTCTGATCACTATTTTGGTCCTATTTGTCACATTTCTAAGTCATTTCATCTGCTATAGCACATGCTCTCAACATTTCCGATACAATTCTAAGCCTGTCTAAGGTCTAGCACAAGCCTTCAAGGGTCAGATATCATATATTTGTTTCTTTGCTTTGTTCATTTTGAGCCAGTTTCCAGACATCTAAGCCATTTCATGTGCCATAGCCCATGCTCTCTATAGGCCAAAGCAATTTTTATTTTTTTTATCTCTATCGTGATCCTATTTTTCACATTTCGAAGCCTATTCATGTGCTATAACACACGTTCTCAACATCTCCGATACAATTCTGAGCCTGTCTAAGGTCTAGCACAAGTCTTCAAAGGTGAGATATCATTTATTTATTTTTTTTATCTTCATTTTGAGCCAATTTTCCACAAATCTAAGCCATTCCATGTGCTATAGCACACGCTCTCGAGAATGAGATATCATTTCTTATTTTGATTTCTGTCTTTATTTTGAGCCAAATTTCCACACCTCTAAGCCATGTCATGTGCTATACCCCATGCTCTCTATAGGACAAAGCAATTTTGATCCTATTTGTGACATTTCTAAGTCTTTTCTTCTGCTATAGCACATGCTCTCAACATTTCCAATACAATTCTGAGCCTGTCCTAGGTCTAGCACAAGCCTTCGAGGATCAGATATCATATATTTGTTTTTCTGTTATCTTCATTTTGAGCAAATTTTCTAGACATCTAAGCCATTTCATGTGCTATAGCCCATGCTCTCTATAGGCCAATGCAATTTTTATTTTTTCTGATCACTATTTTGATCCTATTTTTGACATTTCTAAGCCATTTCATGTGCTATAACACATGCTCTCAACAATTTCGATACAATTCTGAGCCAGTCTAAGGTCTAGCACAAGCCTTTAAAGGTCAGATATCATTTCTTTGTTTTTTTTTGTTATATTCATGTTGAGCCAATTTTCCACATATCTAACCCATTTTATGTGCTATAGCACACGCTCTCGAGAATGAAATATGATTTTTTTATTTCTATTTCTATCTTCATTTTGAGCAAAATTTCCAGACATCTAAGCCATTTCATGTGCTATAGCCCATGCTCTCTATAGGCCAAACTAATTTTTATTTTTCTTGAGCACTATTTTGATCTTATTTTTCACATTTCTAAGCCATTTCATGCCCAATAGCACATGCTCTCAACATTTTCGATACAATTCTGAGTCTGTCTAAGATCTAGCACAAGCCTTCAAAGGTCAGATATCAGTTATTTGTTTTATTGCTATCTTCATTTTGAGCCAATTTTCCACTTATGTAAGTCATCTCATGTGCTATAGCACATGCACTCACGAATGAGATATCATTTTTTATTTTTATTTCTATCTTCATTTTGAGCCAAATTTCTAGTCATCTAAGCCATTTCATGCGCTATACACCATACTCTCTATAGGCCAAAGCAATTTTTATTTTTTCTGATCACTATTTTGGTCCTATTTGTCACATTTCTAAGTCATTTCATCTGCAATAGCACATGCTCTCAACATTTCTGATACAATTCTAAGCCTGTCTAAGGTCTAGCACAAGCCTTCAAGGGTCAGATATCATATATTTGTTTCTTTGTTTTGTTCATTTTGAGCCAGTTTCCAGACATCTAAGCCATTTCATGTGCCATAGCCCATGCTCTCTATAGGCCAAAGCAATTTTTATTTTTTTTATCTCTATCGTGATCCTATTTTTCACATTTCGAAGCCTATTCATGTGCTATAACACACGTTCTCAACATCTCCGATACAATTCTGAGCCTGTCTAAGGTCTAGCACAAGTCTTCAAAGGTGAGATATCATTTATTTATTTTTTTATCTTCATTTTGAGCCAATTTTCCACAAATCTAAGCCATTCCATGTGCTATAGCACACGCTCTCGAGAATGAGATATCATTTCTTATTTTGATTTCTGTCTTTATTTTGAGCCAAATTTCCACACCTCTAAGCCATGTCATGTGCTATACCCCATGCTCTCTATAGGACAAAGCAATTTTGATCCTATTTGTGACATTTCTAAGTCTTTTCTTCTGCTATAGCACATGCTCTCAACATTTCCAATACAATTCTGAGCCTGTCCTAGGTCTAGCACAAGCCTTCGAGGATCAGATATCATATATTTGTTTTTCTGTTATCTTCATTTTGAGCAAATTTTCTAGACATCTAAGCCATTTCATGTGCTATAGCCCATG
This sequence comes from Eleusine coracana subsp. coracana, assembly GCA_032690845.1. Taxonomy (NCBI): domain Eukaryota; kingdom Viridiplantae; phylum Streptophyta; class Magnoliopsida; order Poales; family Poaceae; genus Eleusine; species Eleusine coracana. The sequence goes on from MU847845.1 coordinate 24,548, forward strand.
CTCTCTATAGGCCAATGCAATTTTTATTTTTTCTGATCACTATTTTGATCCTATTTTTGACATTTCTAAGCCATTTCATGTGCTATAACACATGCTCTCAACAATTTCGATACAATTCTGAGCCAGTCTAAGGTCTAGCACAAGCCTTTAAAGGTCAGATATCATTTCTTTGTTTTTTTTTGTTATATTCATGTTGAGCCAATTTTCCACATATCTAAGCCCATTTTATGTGCTATAGCACACGCTCTCGAGAATGAAATATGATTTTTTTATTTCTATTTCTATCTTCATTTTGAGCAAAATTTCCAGACATCTAAGCCATTTCATGTGCTATAGCCCATGCTCTCTATAGGCCAAACTAATTTTTATTTTTCTTGAGCACTATTTTGATCTTATTTTTCACATTTCTAAGCCATTTCATGCCCAATAGCACATGCTCTCAACATTTCGATACAATTCTGAGTCTGTCTAAGATCTAGCACAAGCCTTCAAAGGTCAGATATCAGTTATTTGTTTTATTGCTATCTTCATTTTGAGCCAATTTTCCACTTATGTAAGTCATCTCATGTGCTATAGCACATGCACTCACGAATGAGATATCATTTTTTATTTTATTTCTATCTTCATTTTGAGCCAAATTTCTAGTCATCTAAGCCATTTCATGCGCTATACACCATACTCTCTATAGGCCAAAGCAATTTTTATTTTTTCTGATCACTATTTTGGTCCTATTTGTCACATTTCTAAGTCATTTCATCTGCAATAGCACATGCTCTCAACATTTCTGATACAATTCTAAGCCTGTCTAAGGTCTAGCACAAGCCTTCAAGGGTCAGATATCATATATTTGTTTCTTTGTTTTGTTCATTTTGAGCCAGTTTCCAGACATCTAAGCCATTTCATGTGCCATAGCCCATGCTCTCTATAGGCCAAAGCAATTTTTATTTTTTTTATCTCTATCGTGATCCTATTTTTCACATTTCGAAGCCTATTCATGTGCTATAACACACGTTCTCAACATCTCCGATACAATTCTGAGCCTGTCTAAGGTCTAGCACAAGTCTTCAAAGGTGAGATATCATTTATTTATTTTTTTTATCTTCATTTTGAGCCAATTTTCCACAAATCTAAGCCATTCCATGTGCTATAGCACACGCTCTCGAGAATGAGATATCATTTCTTATTTTGATTTCTGTCTTTATTTTGAGCCAAATTTCCACACCTCTAAGCCATGTCATGTGCTATACCCCATGCTCTCTATAGGACAAAGCAATTTTGATCCTATTTGTGACATTTCTAAGTCTTTTCTTCTGCTATAGCACATGCTCTCAACATTTCCAATACAATTCTGAGCCTGTCCTAGGTCTAGCACAAGCCTTCGAGGATCAGATATCATATATTTGTTTTTCTGTTATCTTCATTTTGAGCAAATTTTCTAGACATCTAAGCCATTTCATGTGCTATAGCCCATGCTCTCTATAGGCCAATGCAATTTTTATTTTTCTGATCACTATTTTGATCCTATTTTTGACATTTCTAAGCCATTTCATGTGCTATAACACATGCTCTCAACAATTTCGATACAATTCTGAGCCAGTCTAAGGTCTAGCACAAGCCTTAAAGGTCAGATATCATTTCTTTGTTTTTTTTGTTATATTCATGTTGAGCCAATTTTCCACATATCTAAGCCATTTTATGTGCTATAGCACACGCTCTCGAGAATGAAATATGATTTTTTTATTTCTATTTCTATCTTCATTTTGAGCCAAATTTCCAGACATCTAAGCCATTTCATGTGCTATAGCCCATGCTCTCTATAGGCCAAACTAATTTTTATTTTTCTTGATCACTATTTTGATCTTATTTTTCACATTTCTAAGCCATTTCATGCCCAATAGCACATGCTCTCAACATTTCCGATACAATTCTGAGTCTGTCTAAGATCTAGCACAAGCCTTCAAAGGTCAGATATCAGTTATTTGTTTTATTGCTATCTTCATTTTGAGCCAATTTTCCACTTATGTAAGTCATCTCATGTGCTATAGCACATGCACTCACGAATGAGATATCATTTTTTATTTTTATTTCTATCTTCATTTTGAGCCAAATTTCTAGTCATCTAAGCCATTTCATGCGCTATACACCATACTCTCTATAGGCCAAAGCAATTTTTATTTTTTCTGATCACTATTTTGGTCCTATTTGTCACATTTCTAAGTCATTTCATCTGCAATAGCACATGCTCTCAACATTTCTGATACAATTCTAAGCCTGTCTAAGGTCTAGCACAAGCCTTCAAGGGTCAGATATCATATATTTGTTTCTTTGTTTTGTTCATTTTGAGCCAGTTTCCAGACATCTAAGCCATTTCATGTGCCATAGCCCATGCTCTCTATAGGCCAAAGCAATTTTATTTTTTTTATCTCTATCGTGATCCTATTTTTCACATTTCGAAGCCTATTCATGTGCTATAACACACGTTCTCAACATCTCCGATACAATTCTGAGCCTGTCTAAGGTCTAGCACAAGTCTTCAAAGGTGAGATATCATTTATTTTTTTTTATCTTCATTTTGAGCCAATTTTCCACAAAATCTAAGCCATTCCATGTGCTATAGCACACGCTCTCGAGAATGAGATATCATTTCTTATTTTGATTTCTGTCTTATTTTTAGCCAAATTTCCACACCTCTAAGCATGTCATGTGCTATACCCCATGCTCTCTAATAGGACAAGCAATTTTGATCCTATTTGTGGACATTTCTAAGTCTTTTCTTCTGCTATAGCACATGCTCTCAACATTTCCAATACAATTCTGAGCCTGTCCTAGGTCTAGCAAAGCCTTCGAGGATCAGATATCATATATTTGTTTTTCTGTTATCTTCATTTTGACAATTTTCTAGACATCTAAGCCATTTCATGTGCTATAGCCCATGCTCTCTATAGGCCAATGCAATTTTTATTTTTTCTGATCACTATTTGATCCTATTTTTGACATTTCTAAGCCATTTCATGTGCTATAAACACATGCTCCTCAACAATTTCGATACAATTCTGAGCCAGTCTAAGGTCTAGCACAAGCCTTTAAAGGTCAGATATCATTTCTTTGTTTTTTTTGTTATATTCATGTTGAGCCAATTTTCCACATATCTAAGCCATTTTATGTGCTATAGCACACGCTCTCGAGAATGAAATATGATTTTTTATTTCTATTTCTATCTTCATTTTGAGCCAATTTCCCAGACATCTAAGCCATTTCATGTGCTATAGCCCATGCTCTCTATAGGCCAATATTTTTCTTGATCACTATTTTGATCTTATTTTTCACATTTCTAAGCCATTTCATGCCTAATAGCACATGCTCTCAACATTTCCGATACAATTCTGAGTCTGTCTAAGATCTAGCACAAGCCTTCAAAGGTCAGATATCAGTTATTTGTTTTATTGCTATCTTCATTTTGAGCCAATTTTCCACTTATGTAAGTCATCTCATGTGCTATAGCACATGCACTCACGAATGAGATATCATTTTTTATTTTTATTTCTATCTTCATTTGAGCCAAATTTCTAGTCATCTAAGCCATTTCATGCGCTATACACCATACTCTCTATAGGCCAAAGCAATTTTTATTTTTTCTGATCACTATTTGGGTCCTATTTGTCACAGTTCTAAGTCCATTTCATCTGCAATAGCACATGCTCTCACATTTCTGATACAATTCTAAGCCTGTCTAAGGTCTAGCACAAGCCTTCAAGGGTCAGATATCATATATTTGTTTCTTGTTTTGTTCATTTGAGCCAGTTTCCAGACATCTAAGCCATTTCATGTGCCATAGCCCATGCTCTCTATAGGCCAAAGCAATTTTTATTTTTTTATCTCTATCGTGATCCTATTTTTCACATTTCGAAGCCTATTCATGTGCTATAACACACGTTCTCAACATCTCCGATACAATTCTGAGCCTGTCTAAGGTCTAGCACAAGTCTTCAAAGGTGAGATATCATTTTTTTTTATCTTCATTTTGAGCCAATTTTCACAAATCTAAGCCATTCCATGTGCTATAGCACACGCTCTCGAGAATGAGATATCATTTCTTATTTTGATTTCTGTCTTTATTTTGAGCCAAATTTCCACACCTCTAAGCCATGTCATGTGCTATACCCCATGCTCTCTATAGGACAAAGCAATTTTTGATCCTATTTGTGACATTTCTAAGTCTTTTCTTCTGCTATAGCACATGCTCTCAATTTCCAATACAATTCTGAGCCTGTCCTAGGTCTAGCACAAGCCTTCGAGGATCAGATATCATATATTTGTTTTTCTGTTATCTTCATTTTGAGCAAATTTTCTAGACATCTAAGCCATTTCATGTGCTATAGCCCATGCTCTCTATAGGCCAATGCAATTTTTTTTTTCTGATCACTATTTTGATCCTATTTTTGACATTTCTAAGCCATTTCATGTGCTATAACACATGCTCTCAACAATTTCGATACAATTCTGAGCCAGTCTAAGGTCTAGCACAAGCCTTTAAAGGTCAGATATCATTTCTTTGTTTTTTTTTTTATATTCATGTTGAGCCAATTTTCCACATATCTAAGCCATTTTATGTGCTATAGCACACGCTCTCGAGAATGAAATGATTTTTTTATTTCTATTTCTATCTTCATTTTGAGCCAAATTTCCAGACATCTAAGCCATTTCATGTGCTATAGCCCATGCTCTCTATAGGCCAAACTAATTTTTATTTTTCTTGATCACTATTTTGATCTTATTTTTCACATTTCTAAGCCATTTCATGCCAATAGCACATGCTCTCAACATTTCCGATACAATTCTGAGTCTGTCTAAGATCTAGCACAAGCCTTCAAAGGTCAGATATCATTTGTTTTATTGCTATCTTCATTTTGAGCCAATTTTCCACTTATGTAAGTCATCTCATGTGCTATAGCACATGCACTCACGATGAGATTCATTTTTTATTTTATTCTATCTTCATTTTGAGCCAAATTTCTAGTCATCTAAGCCATTTCATGCGCTATACACCATACTCTCTATAGGCCAAAGCAATTTTTATTTTTCTGATCACTATTTTGGTCCTATTTGTCACATTTCTAAGTCATTTCATCTGCAATAGCACATGCTCTCAACATTTCCGATACAATTCTAAGCCTGTCTAAGGTCTAGCACAAGCCTTTAAAGGTCAGATATCATTTCTTTGTTTTTTTTGTTATATTCATTTTGAGCCAATTTTCCACATATCTAAGCCATTTCATGTGCTATAGCACACGCTCTCGAGAATGAGATATCATTTTTTTATTTCTATTTCTATCTTCATTTTGAGCCAAATTTCCAGACTTCTAAGCATTTCATGTGCTATAGCCCATTCTCTCATAGGCTAATTTTATTTTCTTGATCACTATTATGATCTTATTTTTCACATTTCTAAGCCATTTCATGCCCAATAGCACATGCTCTCAACATTTCCGATACAATTCTGAGTCTGTCTAAGATCTAGCACAAGCCTTCAAAGGTCAGATATCAGTATTTTTTATTGCTATCTTCATTTTGAGCCAATTTTCCACTTATGTAAGTCCATTTCATGTGCTATAGCACAGCACTCACGAATGAGATATCATTTTTATTTTTATTTCTATCTTCATTTTGAGCCAAATTTCCAGTCATCTAAGCCATTTCATGCGCTATACCCATACTCTCTATAGGCCAAAGCAATTTTATTTTTTCTGATCACTATTTTGGTCCCATTTGTCATTTCTAAGTCTTTCATCTGCTATAGCACATGCTCTCAACTATCTGATACAATTCTAAGCCTCTAGGTCTAGCACAAGCCTTCAGGTCAGATATCATATATTTGTTTCTTTGTTTTTGTTCATTTTGAGCCAGTTTCCAGACACTAAGCCATTTCATGTGCCATAGCCCTGCTCTCTATAGGCCAAAGCAATTTTTATTTTTTTATCACTATCGTGATCCTATTTTTCACATTTCGAAGCCTATTCATGTGCTATAACACATGTCTCAACATCTCCGATACAATTCTGAGCCTGTCTAAGGTCTAGCACAAGTCTTCAATGGTGAGATATCATTTATTTATTTTATAATCTTCATTTTGAGCCAATTTTCCACAAATCTAAGCCATTCCATGTGCTATAGCACACGCTCTCGAGAATGAGATATCATTTCTTATTTTGATTTCTGTCTTTATTTTGAGCCAAACTTCCACATCTAAGCCATCATGTGCTATACCCATGCTCTCTATAGGACAAACCAATTTGATCATTTGTGACATTTCTAAGTCTTTTCTTCTGCTATAGCACAGCTCTCAACATTTCCAATACAATTCTGAGCCTGTCCAGGTCTAGCACAAGCCTTCAAGGATCAGATATCATATATTTGTTTTTCTATCTTCATTTTGAGCCAATTTTCTAGACATCTAAGCCATTTCATG
>MU847846.1:0-31003 GCA_032690845.1 Eleusine coracana subsp. coracana
TGAACCCGCCTAGATATCGAGCTTATGGGTACACAAGGAACCTTGGAAGGTAACCCACATCCCCCGGCATGCGGTTCAGCACACCGTGGGTGTAAGCACACAAAAAATGAGACCTATAACCTAAAACGAGCGTAACTTTTGCATCCGTTGTCCATTCGGGACATACTTTTTTTCTAGAAAGATGGTGGCGAGGCCCACCCCAACAAAAAGCAAAATTCAAAGAGTAGAATAGTATATAATTTTTTTACAAAATAAATACTTCCCTATGGTTGAGATACCGCCCCGAATACCTCCTACTACCAGCATGTTACATTTAATACAGCATTGAACCTCCATCGCGGTGGAGGACTCAGCCATCGTATCATGAACTGCGCCTAGACTACTGAGTTTATGGGTACACAAGGAACCATGGAAGGTAACCCACATCCCTCGGCCACGCGGTTCAGCACACCGTGGGTGTAAGCACACGAAATGAGACCAATAAGTTAAAACGAGCATAACTTTTGTGTCCGTTGTCCGTTCAAGGCATACTTTTTTTCTAGAAAGCTTGCGGCAAGGCTAACACCGACAAAAAGCAAAATTCAAAGAGTAGAATAGTATATAATTTTTTACAAAAAAAAAACTTCCCTATGGTTAAGATACCTCCCCGAATACCTCCTACTGCTAGCATGTTACATTCAATACATCGTTGAACTCCATCGTGGTGAAGGACTCGCCCACCGTATCACTGAACCGTGCCTAGACTACCGAGTTTATGGGTACACAAGGAACCATGGAAGGTAACCCACATTATTCGGGCACACGGTTCATCACACCGTGTGTGTAAGCACACGAAAAAGGAGAACCAATAACCTAAAACGAGCATAACTTTTGCATCCGTTGTCCGATCAGGGCATACTTTTTTTTTCTAGAAAGCTTGTGGTGAGGCCAACACCGACAAAAAGCGAAATTCAAAGAGTAGAATAGTATATAATTTTTTACAAAAATAAATACTTCCCTATGGTTGAGATACCGCCCTGAATACCTCCTACTACCAGCATGTTACATTCAATACAACATCGAACTTCATCACGGTGGAGGACTCACCCACCGTATCATGAACCGCGCCTAGACTACCGAGTTTATGGGTACACAAGGAACCATGGAAGGTAACCCACATCCCTCGGCCACATGGTTCAGCACACCGTGGGTGTAAGCACACAAATTGAGACCTATAACCTAAAAAGAGCGTAACTTTTGTGTCCATTGTCTGTTCAACGCATACTTTTTTCTAGAAAGCTTGCGGCAAGGCCAACACCGACAAAAAGCAAAATTCAAAGAGTAGAATAGTATATAATTTTTTACAAGAAAAAACTTCCCTATGGTTAAGATGCCTCCCCGAATACCTCCTATTGCCAGCATGTTACATTCAATACATCGTTGAACTCCATCGTGGCGGAGGACTCGCCCACCGTAACATGAACCGTGCCCAGACTACCGAGATTATGGGTACACAAGGAACTATGGAAGGTAACCCACATCATTCGGGCATGCGGTTCATCACACCGTGAGTGTAAGCACACGAAAAAGGAGACCAATAACCTAAAACGAGCATAACTTTTGCATCCGTTGTCCGATCAGGGCATACTTTTTTTTTCTAGAAAGATTGTGGTGAGGCCCACACCAACAAAAAGCGAAATTCAAAGAGTAGAATAGTATATAATTTTTTACAAAATAAGTACTTCCCTATGGTTGAGATACCGCCCCGAATACCTCCTACTAGCAGCATGTTACATTCAATACAGCATCGAACTTCATCATGGTGGAGGATTCGCCTACCGTATCATGAACCACGCCTAGACTATCGAGCTTGTGGGTACACAAGGAACCATGGAAGGTAACCCACATCCCTCGGCCCTGCGGTTCAGCACACCGTGGGTGTAAGCACACGAAAAATGATACCTATAACCTAAAATGAGCGTAACTTTTGCATCCGTTGTTCATTCAGGACATACTTTTTTTCTAGAAAGCTTGCGGCGAGGCCAACACCGACAAAAAGAGAAATTCAAAGAGCAGAATAGTATATAATTTTTTACAAAATAAATACTTCCCTATGGTTGAGATACAGCCCCGAATACCTCCTACTACCAGCATGTTACATTCAATACAGAATCAACTTCATCATGGTGGAGGATTCGCCTACCGTATCATGAACCCGTGCCTATACTACCGAGTTTATGGGTACACAAGGAACCATGGAAGGTAATCCACATCCCTCGGCCACGTAGTTCAGCACACCGTGGGTGTAAGCACACGAAAATGAGACCTATAACCTCAAACTGAGCGTAACGTTTGTCTCTGTTGTCCATTCAGGGCATACTTTTCTTTCTAGAAAGCTTGCAGCGAGGCCAAAACTGACAAAAAGCAAATTCAAAGAGTAGAATAGTATAATTTTTTACAAAATAAATACTTCCCTATGGTTGAGATACCCCCCAGAATACCTCCTACTGCCAGCATGTTACATTCAATACTGCGTTGAACTCCATCGTGGTGGAGGACTCGCCATCGTATCATGAACCACGCCTAGACTACCGAGTTTATGGGTACACAAGGAACCATGGAAGGTAACCCACATCATTCGGGCACGTGGTTCATCACATCGTGGATGTAACTACATGAAAAAGGAGACCAATAACCTAAAACGAGCATAACTTTTGCATCCGTAGTCCGATCGGGGCATACTTCTTTTTTCTAGAAAGCTTGTGGTGAGGCCAACACCGACAAAAAGCGAAATTCAAAGAGTAGAATAGTATATAATTTTTTACAAAATAAATACTTCCCTATGGTTGAGATACCGCCCCGAATACCTCCTACTACCAGCATGTTACATTCAATACAGCATCGCACTTCATCACGGTGGAGGACTCACCCACCGTATCATGAACCGCGCCTAGACTATCGAGGTTATGGGTACACAAGGAACCATGGAAGGAAACCCACATCCCTCAGCCACGCGGTTCAGCACACCGTGGGTGTAAGCACACAAAAATGAGACCTATAACCTAACACGAGCGTAACTTTTGTGTCCGTTGTCCATTCAATACATACTTTTTTTCTAGAATACATGCGGCAAGGCCAACACCGACAAAAAGGAAAATTCAAAGATTAGAATAGTATATAATTTTTTACAAAAAAAAACTTCCCTATGGTTAAGATACCTCCCCGAATACCTCCTACTACCAGCATGTTACATTCAATACATCGTTGAACTCCATCGTGGTGGAGGACTCGCCCACTGTATCGTGAACCGTGTCTAGACTACCGAGTTTATGGGTACACAAGGAACCATGGAAGGTAACCCACATCATTCGGGCACGCGGTTCATCACACCGTGAGAGTAAGCACACGAAAAATGAGACCAATAACCTAAAATGAGCGTAGGTTTTGCATCCGTTGTCCGTTCGGGACATACTTTTTTTCTAGAAAGCTTACGGCAAAGCCAACACCGACAAAAAGAAAAATTCAAAGAGTATAATAGTGTATAAATTTTTTGCAACATAATTACTTCCCTATGGTTGAGATACCCCCCAGAATACCTCCTACTGCCAGCATGTTACATTCAATACTGCGTTGAACTCCATTGTGGTGGAGGACTCGCCATCGTATCATGAACCACGCCTAGACTACCGAGTTTATGGGTACACAAGGAACCATGGAAGGTAACCCACATCATTCGGGCACGTGGTTCATCACATCGTGGATGTAACTACATGAAAAAGGAGACCAATAACCTAAAACGAGCATAACTTTTGCATCCGTAGTCCGATCGGGGCATACTTCTTTTTCTAGAAAGCTTGTGGTGAGGCCAACACCGACAAAAAGCGAAATTCAAAGAGTAGAATAGTATATAATTTTTTACAAAATAAATACTTCCCTATGGTTGAGATACCGCCCCGAATACCTCCTACTACCAGCATGTTACATTCAATACAGCATCGCACTTCATCACGGTGGAGGACTCACCCACCGTATCATGAACCGCGCCTAGACTATCGAGTTTATGGGTACACAAGGAACCATGGAAGGTAACCCAAATCCCTCGGCCACGCGGTTCAGCACACCGTGGGTGTAAGCACACAAAAATGAGACCTATAACCTAAAAAGAGCGTAACTTTTGTGTCCATTGTCTGTTCATCGCATACTTTTTTTCTAGAAAGCTTGCGGCAAGGCCAACACCGACAAAAAGCAAAAATTCAAAGAGTAGAATAGTATATAATTTTTTACAAGAAAAAAACTTCCCTATGGTTAAGATGCCTCCCCGAATACCTCCTATTGCCAGCATGTTACATTCAATACATCGTTGAACTCCATCGTGGCGGAGGACTCGCCCACCGTAGCATGAACCGTGCCCAGACTACCGAGATTATGGGTACACAAGGAACTATGGAAGGTAACCCACATCATTCGGGCATGCGGTTCATCACACCGTGAGTGTAAGCACACGAAAAAGGAGACCAATAACCTAAAACGAGCATAACTTTTGCATCCGTTGTCCGATCAGGGCATACTTTTTTTTTCTAGAAAGATTGTGGTGAGGCCCACACCAACAAAAAGCGAAATTCAAAGAGTAGAATAGTATATAATTTTTTACAAAATAAATACTTCCCTATGGTTGAGATACCGCCCCGAATACCTCCTACTACCAGCATGTTACATTCAATACAGCATCGCACTTCATCACGGTGGAGGACTCACCCACCGTATCATGAACCGCGCCTAGACTATCGAGTTTATGGGTACACAAGGAACCATGGAAGGTAACCCACATCCCTCGGCCCTGCGGTTCAGCACACCGTGGGTGTAAGCACACGAAAAATGATACCTATAACCTAAAATGAGCGTAACTTTTGCATCCGTTGTTCATTCAGGACATACTTTTTTTCTAGAAAGCTTGCGGCGAGGCCAACACCGACAAAAAGAGAAATTCAAAGAGCAGAATAGTATATAATTTTTTACAAAATAAATACTTCCCTATGGTTGAGATACAGCCCCGAATACCTCCTACTACCAGCATGTTACATTCAATACAGAATCAAACTTCATCATGGTGGAGGATTCGCCTACCGTATCATGAACCGTGCCTATACACCGAGTTTATGGGTACACAAGGAACCATGGAAGGTAATCCACATCCCTCGGCCACGTAGTTCAGCACACCGTGGGTGTAAGCACACGAAAATGAGACCTATAACCTCAAATGAGCGTAACGTTTGTCTCTGTTGTCCATTCAGGGCATACTTTTGTTTCTAGAAAGCTTGCAGCGAGGCCAAAACTGACAAAAAGCAAAATTCAAAGAGTAGAATAGTATATAATTTTTTACAAGAAAAAAACTTCCCTATGGTTAAGATGCCTCCCCGAATACCTCCTATTGCCAGCATGTTACATTCAATACATCGTTGAACTCCATCGTGGCGGAGGACTCGCCCACCGTAACATGAACCGTGCCCAGACTACCGAGATTATGGGTACACAAGGAACTATGGAAGGTAACCCACATCATTCGGGCATGCGGTTCATCACACCGTGAGTGTAAGCACACGAAAAAGGAGACCAATAACCTAAAACGAGCATAACTTTTGCATCCGCTGTCCGATCAGGGCATACTTTTTTTTCTAGAAAGATTGTGGTGAGGCCCACACCGACAAAAAGCGAAATTCAAAGAGTAGAATAGTATATAATTTTTTACAAAATAAATACTTCCCTATGGTTGAGATACCGCCCCGAATACCTCCTACTACCAGCATGTTACATTCAATACAGCATCGCACTTCATCACGGTGGAGGACTCACCCACCGTATCATGAACCGCGCCTAGACTATCGAGTTTATGGGTACACAAGGAACCATGGAAGGAAACCCACATCCCTCAGCCACGCGGTTCAGCACACCGTGGGTGTAAGCACACAAAAATGAGACCTATAACCTAAAACGAGCGTAACTTTTGTGTCCGTTGTCCATTCAATACATACTTTTTTTCTAGAATACATGCGGCAAGGCCAACACCGACAAAAAGCAAAATTCAAAGATTAGAATAGTATATAATTTTTTACAAAAAAAAAACTTCCCTATGGTTAAGATACCTCCCCGAATACCTCCTACTACCAGCATGTTACATTCAATACATCGTTGAACTCCATCGTGGTGGAGGACTCGCCCACTGTATCGTGAACCGTGTCTAGACTACCGAGTTTATGGGTACACAAGGAACCATGGAAGGTAACCCACATCATTCGGGCACGCGGTTCATCACACCGTGAGAGTAAGCACACGAAAAATGAGACCAATAACCTAAAATGAGCGTAAGTTTTGCATCCGTTGTCCGTTCGGGACATACTTTTTTTCTAGAAAGCTTACGGCGAGGCCAACACCGACAAAAAGAAAAATTCAAAGAGTATAATAGTGTATAAATTTTTTGCAACATAATTACTTCCCTATGGTTGAGATACCACCCAGAATAACTCCTACTACCAGCATGTTACATTCAATACATCGTTGAACTCCATTGTGGTGGAGGACTCGCTCATCGTATCATGAACCGCGCCTAGAGTACCGAGTTTATGGGTACACAAGGAACCATGGAAGGTAACCCACATCATTCGGGCACGCGGTTCACCACACCGTGTGTGTAAGCACAAGAAAAAGGAGACCAATAACCTAAAACGAGCATAACTTTTGCATCCGTTGTCCGATCAGGGCATACTTTTTTTTCTAGAAAGCTTGTGCTGAGGCCAACACCGACAAAAAGCAAAATTCAAAGAGTAGAATAGTATATAATTTTTTACAAAAATAAATACTTCCCTATGGTTGAGATACCGCCCTGAATACCTCCTACTACCAGCATATTACATTCAATACAACATCAAACTCCATCGCGGTGGAGGACTCAGCCATCGTATCATGAACTGTGCCTAGACTACCGAGTTTATGGGTACACAAGGAACCATGGAAGGTAACCCACATCCCTCGGCCACGCGGTTCAGCACACCGTGGGTGTAAGCACACGAAAATGAGACCAATAAGTTAAAATGAGCATAACTTTTGTGTCCATTGTCCGTTCAAAGCATACTTTTTTTCTAGAAAGCTTGCGGCAAGGCTAACACCGACAAAAAGCAAAATTCAAAGAGTAGAATAGTATATAATTTTTTACAAAAAAAAAACTTCCCTATGGTTAAGATACCTCCCCGAATACCTCCTACTGCTAGCATGTTACATTCAATACATCGTTGAACTCCATCGTGGTGAAGGACTCGCCCACCGTATCATGAACCGTGCCTAGACTACCGAGTTTATGGGTACACAAGGAACCATGGAAGGTAACCCACATCATTCGGGCACGCGGTTCATCACACCGTGTGTGTAAGCACACGAAAAAGGAGACCAATAACCTAAAACAAGCATAACTTTTGCATCCGTTGTCCGATCAGGGCATACTTTTTTTTTCTAGAAAGCTTGTGGTGAGGCCAACACCGACAAAAAGCGAAATTCAAAGAGTAGAATAGTATATAATTTTTTACAAAAATAAATACTTCCCTATGGTTGAGATACCGCCCTGAATACCTCCTACTACCAGCATGTTACATTCAATACAACATCGAACTTCATCACGGTGGAGGACTCACCCACCGTATCATGAACCGCGCCTAGACTACCGAGTTTATGGGTACACAAGGAACCATGGAAGGTAACCCACATCCCTCGGCCACACGGTTCAGCACACCGTGGGTGTAAGCACACAAAAATGAGACCTATAACCTAAAAAGAGCGTAACTATTGTGTCCATTGTCTGTTCAACGCATACTTTTTTTCTAGAAAGCTTGCGGCAAGGCCAACACCGACAAAAAGCAAAATTCAAAGAGTAGAATAGTATATAATTTTTTACAAGAAAAAAACTTCCCTATGGTTAAGATGCCTCCCCGAATACCTCCTATTGCCAGCATGTTACATTCAATACATCGTTGAACTCCATCGTGGCGGAGGACTCGCCCACCGTAACATGAACCGTGCCCAGACTACCGAGATTATGGGTACACAAGGAACTATGGAAGGTAACCCACATCATTCGGGCATGCGGTTCATCACACCGTGAGTGTAAGCACACGAAAAAGGAGACCAATAACCTAAAACGAGCATAACTTTTGCATCCGCTGTCCGATCAGGGCATACTTTTTTTTCTAGAAAGATTGTGGTGAGGCCCACACCAACAAAAAGCGAAATTCAAAGAGTAGAATAGTATATAATTTTTTACAAAATAAATACTTCCCTATGGTTGAGATACCGCCCCGAATACCTCCTACTACCAGCATGTTACATTCAATACAGCATCGCACTTCATCACGGTGGAGGACTCACCCACCGTATCATGAACCGCGCCTAGACTATCGAGTTTATGGGTACACAAGGAACCATGGAAGGAAACCCACATCCCTCAGCCACGCGGTTCAGCACACCGTGGGTGTAAGCACACAAAAATGAGACCTATAACCTAAAACGAGCGTAACTTTTGTGTCCGTTGTCCATTCAATACATACTTTTTTTCTAGAAAGCTTGTGGCAAGGCCAACACCGACAAAAAGAAAAATTCAAAGAGTAGAATAGTATATAATTTTTTACAAAAAGAACTTCCCTATGGTTAAGATACTGCCCCGAATACCTCCTACTACCAGCATGTTACTTTCAATACAGCATCGAACTTCATCATGGTGGAGGATTCGCCTACCGTATCATGAATCGCGCCTAGACTATCGAGCTTGTGGGTACACAAGGAACCATGGAAGGTAACCCACATCCCTCGGCCCTGCGGTTCAGCACACCGTGGGTGTAAGCACACGAAAAATGATACCTATAACCTAAAATGAGCGTAACTTTTGCATCCGTTGTTCATTCAGAACATACTTTTTTTCTAGAAAGCTTGCGGCGAGGCCAACACCGACAAAAAGAGAAATTCAAAGAGCAGAATAGTATATAATTTTTTACAAAATAAATAGTTCCCTATGGTTGAGATACAGCCCCGAATACCTCCTACTACCAGCATGTTACATTCAATACAGAATCAAACTTCATCATGGTGGAGGATTCGCCTACCGTATCATGAACCGTGCCTATACACCGAGTTTATGGGTACACAAGGAACCATGGAAGGTAATCCACATCCCTCGGCCACGTAGTTCAGCACACCGTGGGTGTAAGCACACGAAAATGAGACCTATAACCTCAAATGAGCGTAACGTTTGTCTCTGTTGTCCATTCAGGGCATACTTTTGTTTCTAGAAAGCTTGCAGCGAGGCCAAAACTGACAAAAAGCAAAATTCAAAGAGTAGAATAGTATAATTTTTTACAAAATAAATACTTCCCTATGGTTGAGATACCCCCCAGAATACCTCCTACTGCCAGCATGTTACATTCAATACTGCGTTGAACTCCATTGTGGTGGACGACTCGCCATCGTATCATGAGCCACGCCTAGACTACCGAGTTTATGGGTACACAAGGAACCATGGAAGGTAACCCACATCATTCGGGCACGTGGTTCATCACATCGTGGATGTAACTACATGAAAAAGGAGACCAATAACCTAAAACGAGCATAACTTTTGCATCCGTAGTCCGATCGGGGCATACTTCTTTTTTCTAGAAAGCTTGTGGTGAGGCCAACACCGACAAAAAGCGAAATTCAAAGAGTAGAATAGTATATAATTTTTTACAAAATAAATACTTCCCTATGGTTGAGATACCGCCCCGAATACCTCCTACTACCAGCATGTTACATTCAATACAGCATCGCACTTCATCACGGTGGAGGACTCACCCACCGTATCATGAACCGCACCTAGACTATCGAGGTTATGGGTACACAAGGAACCATGGAAGGAAACTCACATCCCACAGCCACGCGGTTCAGCACACCGTGGGTGTAAGCACACAAAAATGAGACCTATAACCTAAAACGAGCGTAACTTTTGTGTCCGTTGTCCATTCAATACATACTTTTTTTCTAGAATACATGCGGCAAGGCCAACACCGACAAAAAGCAAAATTCAAAGATTAGAATAGTATATAATTTTTTACAAAAAAAAACTTCCCTATGGTTAAGATACCTCCCCGAATACCTCCTACTACCAGCATGTTACATTCAATACATCGTTGAACTCCATCGTGGTGGAGGACTCGCCCACTGTATCGTGAACCGTGTCTAGACTACCGAGTTTATGGGTACACAAGGAACCATGGAAGGTAAACCACATCATTCGGGCACGCGGTTCATCACACCGTGAGAGTAAGCACATGAAAAAGGAGACCAATAACCTAAAACGAGCATAACTTTTGCATCCGTTGTCCGGTCAGGGCATATTTTTTTTCTAGAAAGCTTACGGCGAGGCCAACACCGACAAAAAGCAAAATTCAAAGAGTATAATAGTATATAATTTTTTGCAAAATAATTACTTCCCTATGGTTGAGATACCACCTAGAATACCTCCTACTACCTGCATGTTAAATTCGATACATCATTGAACTACATTGTGGTGGAGGACTCGCTTATCGTATCATGAACCGCGCCTAGGCTACCGAGTTTATGGGTACATAAGGAACCATGGAAGGTAACCCACATCATTCGGGCATGCGGTTCATCGCACCGTGGATGTAAGCACATGAAAAGGAGACCAATAACCTAAAACAAGCATAACTTTTGCATCCGTTGTCCGATCAGGGCGTACTTTTTTTTTCTAGAAAGCTTGTGGTGAGGCCCAGACCAACAAAAAGCGAAATTCAAAGAGTAGAATAGTATATAATTTTTTACAAAATAAATACTTCCCTATGGGTACACAAGGAACCATGGAAGGAAACCCACATCCCTCGCCCAGAATACCTCCTACTACCAGCATGTTACATTCAATACAGCATCGAACTTCATCACGGTGGAGGACTCACCCACCGTATCATGAACCGCGCCTAGACTACCGAGTTTATGGGTACACAAGGAACCATGGAAGGAAACCCACATCCCTCGGCCACGCGGCTCAGCACACCGTGGGTGTAACCACACAAAAATGAAACCTATAACCTAAAACGAGCGTAACTTTTGTGTCCGTTGTCCGTTCAATGCATACTTTTTTTCTAGAAAGCTTGTGGCAAGGCCAACACCGACAAAAAGCAAAATTCAAAGAGTAGAATAGTATATAATTTTTTACAAAAAAAAAGTTCCCTATGGTTAAGATACTGCCCCGAATACCTCCTACTACCAGCATGTTGCATTCAATACAGCATCGAACTTCATCACGGTGGAGGACTCGCCTACCGTATCATGAACCGCGCCTAGATTATCGAGCTTATGGGTACACAAGGAACCATGGAAGGTAACCCACATCATTCGGGCACGTGGTTCATCACATCGTGGATGTAACTACACGAAAAAGGAGACTAATAAACTAAAACGAGCATAACGTTTGCATCCGTAGTCCGATCGGGGCATACTTCTTTTTTCTAGAAAGCTTGTGGTGAGGCCAACACCGAGAAAAAGCAAAATTCAAAGAGTAGAATAGTATATAATTTTTTACAAATTAAATACTTCCCTATGGTTGAGATACCGCCTCGAATACCTCCTACTATCAGCATGTTACGTTCAATACAGCATCGAACTTCGTCACGGTGGAGGATTCACCTACCGTATCATGAACCGCGCCTAGACTATCGAGCTTATGGGTACACAAGGAACCCTGGAAGGTAACCCACATCCCTCGGCCATGCGGTTCAGCACACCGTGGGTGTAAGCACATGAAAAATGAGACCTATAACCTTAAACGAGCGAAACTTTTGTTTCCGTTGTCCATTTGGGACATACTTTTTTTCTAGAAAGCTTGCGGTGAGGCCAACACCGATAAAAAAGCAAAATTCAAAGAGTAGAACAGTATATAATTTTATTAAAAATAAATACTTCCCTATGGTTGAGATACCACCCCGAGTACCTCCTACTGCTAGCATGTTACATTCAATACAGCATCAAACTTCATCACGGTGGAGGATTCTCCTACCGTATCATGAACCGCGCCTAGACTATCGAGCTTATGGGTACACAAGGAACCATGGAAGGTAACCCACATCCCTCTGCCATGCGGTTCAGCACACCATGGGTGTAAGCACACGAAAAATGAGACCTATAACCTAAAACGAGCATAACTTTTGCATCCAATGTCCATTCGGGACATACTTTTTATCTAGAATGCATGCGGCAAGGCCAACACCGACAAAAAGAAAAATTCAAAGATTAGAATAGTATATAATTTTTTACAAAAAAAAACTTCCCTATGGTTAAGATACCTCCCCGAATACCTCCTACTGCCAGCATGTTACATTCAATACATCGTTGAACTCCATCGTGGTGGAGGACTCGCCCACTGTATCATGAACCGTGTCTAGACTACCGAGTTTATGGGTACACAAGGAACCATGGAAGGTAACCCACATCATTCGGGCACGCGGTTCATCACACCGTGAGTGTAAGCACATGAAAAAGGAGACCAATAACCTAAAACGAGCATAACTTTTGCATCCGTTTTCCGGTCAGGGCATATTTTTTTTCTAGAAAGCTTACGGCGAGGCCAACACCGACAAAAAGCAAAATTCAAAGAGTATAATAGTATATAATTTTTTGCAAAATAATTACTTCCCTATGGTTGAGATACCACCTAGAATACCTCCTACTACCTGCATGTTACATTCAATACATCATTGAACTATATTGTGGTGGAGGACTCGCTTATCGTATCATGAACCGCGCCTAGACTACCGAGTTTATGGGTACATAAGGAACCATGGAAGGTAACCCACATCATTCGGGCACGCGGTTCATCGCACCGTGGATGTAAGCACATGAAAAGGAGACCAATAACCTAAAACAAGCATAACTTTTGCATCCGTTGTCCGATCAGGGCGTACTTTTTTTTTCTAGAAAGCTTGTGCTGAGGCCCAGACCAACAAAAAGCAAAATTCAAAGAGTAGAATAGTATATAATTATTTACAAAATAAATACTTCCCTATGGGTACACAAGGAACCATGGAAGGAAACCCATATCCCTCGCCCAGAATACCTCCTACTACCAGCATGTTACATTCAATACAGCATCGAACTTCATCACGGTGGAGGACTCACCCACCGTATCATGAACCGCGCCTAGACTATCGAGCTTATGGGTACATAAGGAACCATGGAAGGAAACCCACATCCCTCGGCCACGTGGTTCAGCACACCGTGGGTGTAAGCACACAAAAATGAGACCTATAACCTAAAACGAGCGTAACTTTTGTGTCCGTTGTCCGTTCAATGCATACTTTTTTCTAGAAAGCTTGTGGCAAGGCCAACACCGACAAAAAGCAAAATTCAAAGAGTAGAATAGTATATAATTTTTTACAAAAAAACTTCCCTATGGTTAAGATACTGCCCCGAATACCTCCTACTACCAGCATGTTGCATTCAATACAGCATCGAACTTCATCACGGTGGAGGATTCGCCTACCGTATCATGAATCGCGCCTAGATTATCGAGCTTATGGGTACACAAGGAACCATGGAAGGTAACCCACATCCCTCAGCCATGCGGTTCAGCACACCGTGGCTGTAAGCACACAAAAAATGAGACCTATAACCTAAAACGAGCGTAACTTTTGCATCCGTTGTCCATTCGGGACATACTTTTTTTCTAGAAATCTTGCGGCGAGGCCAACACCGACAAAAAGCAAAATTCAAAGAGTAGAATAGTATATAATTTTTTACAAAATAAATACTTCCCTATGGTTGAGATACAGCCCCGAATACCTCCTACTACCAGCATGTTACATTCAATACAGAATCAAACTTTATCATGGTGGAGGATTCGCCTACCGTATCATGAACCGCGCCTAGACTACCGAGTTTATGGGTACACAAGGAACCATGGAAGGTAATCCACATCCCTCAGCCACGTAGTTCAGCACACCGTGGGTGTAAGCACATGAAAATGAGACCTATAACCTAAAATGAGCGTAACGTTTGTGTCCATTGTCCATTCAGGGCATACTTTTTTTTCTAGAAAGCTTGCAGCGAGGCCAACACTAACAAAAGGCAAAATTCAAAGAGTAGAATAGTATATAATTTTTTACAAAATAAATACTTCCCTATGGTTGAGATACCCCCCAGAATACCTCCTACTGCCAGCATGTTACATTCAATACTGCGTTGAACTCCATTTTGGTGGAGGACTCGCAATCGTATCATGAACCACGCCTAGACTACCGAGGTTATGGGTACACAAGGAACCATGGAAGGTAACCCACATCATTCGGGCACGTGGTTCATCACATCGTGGATGTAACTACACGAAAAAGGAGACTAATAACCTAAAACGAGCATAACGTTTGCATCCGTAGTCCGATCGGGGCATACATCTTTTTTCTAGAAAGCTTGTGGTGAGGCCAACACCGACAAAAAGTGAAATTCAAAGAGTAGAATAGTATATAATTTTTTACAAAATAAATACTTCCCTATGGTTGAGATACCGCCCCGAATACCTCCTACTACCAGCATGTTACGTTCAATACAGCATCGAACTTCATCACGGTGGAGGATTCGCCTACCGTATCATGAACCGCGCCTAGACTATCGAGCTTATGGGTACACAAGGAACCCTGGAAGGTAACCCACATCCCTCGGCCATGCGGTTCAGCACACCGTGGGTGTAAGCACATGAAAAATGAGTCCTATAACCTAAAACGAGCATAACTTTTGTATCCGTTGTCCAATCATGACATACTTTTTTTCTAGAAAGCTTGCGGTGAGGCCAACACCGATAAAAAGCAAAATTCAAAGAGTAGAATAGTATATAATTTTATTAAAAATAAATACTTCCCTATGGTTGAGATACCGCCCCGAGTACCTCCTACTGCTAGCATGTTACATTCAATACAGCATCGAACTTCATCACGGTGGAGGATTCGCCTACCGTATCATGAATCGTGCCTAGACTATCGAGCTTATGGGTACACAAGGAACCCTGGAAGGTAACCCACATCCCTCGGCCATGCGGTTCAGCACACCGTGGGTGTAAGCACATGAAAAATGAGACCTATAACCTAAAACGAGCGTAACTTTTGTTTCCGTTGTCCATTTGGGACATACTTTTTTTCTAGAAAGGTTGCGGTGAGGCCAACACCGATAAAAAAGCAAAATTCAAAGAGTAGAAAAGTATATAATTTTATTAAAAATAAATACTTCCCTATGGTTCAGATACCGCCCCGAGTACCTCCTACTGCTAGCATGTTACATTCAATACAGCATCGAACTTCATCACGGTGGAGGATTCGCCTACCGTATCATGAACCGCGCCTAGACTATCGAGCTGATGGGTACACAAGGAACCATGGAAGGTAACCCACATCCCTCGGCCATGCGGTTCAGCACACCATGGGTGTAAGCACACGAAAAATGAGACCTATAACCTAAAACGAGCATAACTTTTGCATCCAATGTCCATTCGGGACATACTTTTTATCTAGAAAGGTTGCGGCGAGGCCCAGACCAACAAAAAGCGAAATTCAAAGAGTAGAATAGTATATAATATTTTACAAAATAAATACTTCCCTATGGTTGAGATACCATCCAAAATACCTCCTACTACCAGCATGTTACATTCAATACAGCATCGAACTTCATCACGGTGGAGGACTCACCCACCGTATAACCTAAAACGAGCGTAACTTTTATGTCCGTTGTCAGTTCAGGGCATATTTTTTTTCTAGAAAGCTTACGGCGAGGCCAACACCAACAAAAAGAAAAATTCAAAGAGTATAATAGTATATAATTTTTTGCAAAATAATTACTTCCCTATGGTTGAGATAGCACCTAGAATACCTCCGACTACCTGCATGTTACATTCAATACATCGTTGAACTCCATTGTGGTGGAGGACTCGCTTATCGTATCATGAACCGCGCCTAGACTACCGAGTTTATGGGTACATAAGGAACCATGGAAGGTAACTCACATCATTCGGGCACGCGGTTCATCGCACCGTGGATGTAAGCACATGAAAAGGAGACCAATAACCTAAAACGAGCATAACTTTTGCATCCGTTGTCCGGTTAGGGCATATTTTTTTTCTAGAAAGCTTACGGCGAGGCCAACACCGACAAAAAGCAAAATTCAAAGAGTATAATAGTATATAATTTTTTGCAAAATAATTACTTCCCTATGGTTGAGATACCACCTAGAATACCTCCTACTACATGCATGTTACATTCAATACATCGTTGAACTCCATTGTGGTGGAGGACTCGCTTATCGTATCATGAACCGCGCCTAGACTACCGAGTTTATGGGTACATAAGGAACCATGGAAGGTAACCCACATCATTCGGGCACACGGTTCATCGCACCATGGATGTAAGCACATGAAAAGGAGACCAATAACCTAAAACAAGCATAACTTTTGCATCCGTTGTCCGATCAGGGCATACTTTTTTTTTCTAGAAAGCTTGTGGTGAGGCCAACACCGACAAAAAAGCGAAATTCAAAGAGTAGAATAGAATATAATTTTTTATAAAATAAATACTTCCCTATGGTTGAGATATCGCACCGAATACCTCCTACTACCAGCATGTTACATTCTATACAGCATCGGACTTCATCACGATGGAGGATTCGCCTACCGTATCATGAACCGCGCCTAGACTATCGAGCTTATGGGTACACAAGGAACCATGGAAGGTAACCCACATCCCTCGGCCATACAGTTCAGCACACCGTGGGTGTAAGCACACGAAAAATGAGACCTATAACCTAAAACGAGCTTAACTTTTGCATCCATTGTCCATTCAGGACATACTTTTTTTCTAGAAAACTTGCGGCGAGGCCCACACCGAGAAAAAGCAAAATTCAAAGAGTAGAATTGTATATAACTTTTTACAAAATAAATACTTCCCTATGGTTGAGATACAGCCCCGAATACCTCCTACTACCAGCATGTTGCATTCAATACAGAATCAAACATCATCATGGTGGAGGATTCGCCTACCGTATCATGAACCGCGCCTAGACTACCGAGTTTATGGGTACACAAGGAACCATGGAAGGTAATCCACATCCCTCGGCCACGTAGTTCAGCACACCGTGGGTGTAAGCACACGAAAATGAGACCTATAACCTAAAATGAGCGTAACATTTGTGTCCGTTGTCCATTCAGGGCATACTTTTTTTTCTAGAAAGCTTGCAGCGAGGCCAACACTAACAAAAAGCAAAATTCAAAGAGTAGAATAGTAATATAATTTTTTACAAAATAAATACTTCCCTATGGTTGAGATACCCCCAAAATACCTCCTACTGCCAGCATGTTACATTCAAATCTACGTTGAACTCCATTGTGGTGGAGGACTCGCCATCGTATCATGAACCACGCCTAGACTACTGAGTTTATGGGTACACAAGGAACCATGGAAGGTAACCCACATCATTCGGGCACGTGGTTCATCACATTGTGGATGTAACTACACGAAAAAGGAGACCAATAACCTAAAACGAGCATAACTTTTGCATCCGTAGTCCAATCGGGGCATACTTCTTTTTTCTAGAAAGCTTGTGGTGAGGCCAACACCGACAAAAAGCGGAATTCGAAGAGTACAATAGTATATAATTTTTTACAAAATAAATACTTCCCTATGGTTGAGATACCACCCCGAATACCTCCTACTACCAGCATGTTACATTCAATACAGCATCGAACTTGATCACGGTGGAGGATTCGCCTACCGTATCATGAACCGCGCCTAGACTATCGAGCTTATGGGTACACAAGGAACCCTGGAAGGTAACCCACATCCCTCGGCCATGCGGTTCAGCACATCGTGGGTGTAAGCACATGAAAAATGAGACTTATAACCTAAAATGAGCGTAACTTTTGTATCTATTGTCCAATCACGACATACTTTTTTTCTAGAAAGCTTGCGGTGAGGCCAACACCGATAAAAAGCAAAATTCAAAGAGTAGAATAGTATATAATTTTATTAAAAATAAATACTTCCCTATGGTTGAGATACCGCCCCGAGTACCTCCTACTGCTAGCATGTTACATTCAATACAGCATCGAACTTCATCACGGTGGAGGATTCGCCTACCGTATCATGAACCGTGCCTAGACTATCGAGCTTATGGGTACACAAGGAACCCTGGAAGGTAACCCACATCCCTCGGCCATGCGGTTCAGCACACCGTGGGTGTAAGCACATGAAAAATGAGACCTATAACCTAAAACGAGCGTAACTTTTGTTTCCGTTGTCCATTTGGGACATACTTTTTTTCTAGAAAGGTTGCGGTGAGGCCAACACCGATAAAAAAGCAAAATTCAAAGAGTAGAATAGTATATAATTTTATTAAAAATAAATACTTCCCTATGGTTGAGATACCGCCCCGAGTACCTCCTACTGCTAGCATGTTACATTCAATACAGCATCGAACTTCATCACGGTGGAGGATTCGCCTACCGTATCATGAACCGCGCCTAGACTATCGAGCTGATGGGTACACAAGGAACCATGGAAGGTAACCCACATCCCTCGGCCATGCGGTTCAGCACACCATGGGTGTAAGCACACGAAAAATGAGACCTATAACCTAAAACGAGCATAACTTTTGCATCCAATGTCCATTCGGGACATACTTTTTATCTAGAAAGGTTGCGGCGAGGCCCAGACCAACAAAAAGCGAAATTCAAAGAGTAGAATAGTATATAATTTTTTACAAAATAAATACTTCCCTATGGTTGAGATACCATCCAAAATACCTCCTACTACCAGCATGTTACATTCAATACAGCATCGAACTTCATCACGGTGGAGGACTCACCCACCGTATAACCTAAAACGAGCGTAACTTTTATGTCTGTTGTCAGTTCAGGGCATATTTTTTTTCTAGAAAGCTTACGGCGAGGCCAACACCAACAAAAAGAAAAATTCAAAGAGTATAATAGTATATAATTTTTTGCAAAATAATTACTTCCCTATGGTTGAGATACCACCTAGAATACCTCCGACTACCTGCATGTTACATTCAATACATCGTTGAACTCCATTGTGGTGGAGGACTCGCTTATCGTATCATGAACCGCGCCTAGACTACCGAGTTTATGGGTACATAAGGAACCATGGAAGGTAACCCACATCATTCGGGCACGCGGTTCATCGCACCGTGGATGTAAGCACATGAAAAGGAGACCAATAACCTAAAACAAGCATAACTTTTGCATCCGTTGTCCGATCAGGGCATACTTTTTTTTTTCTAGAAAGCTTGTGGTGAGGCCAACACCGACAAAAAAGCGAAATTCAAAGAGTAGAATAGTATATAATTTTTTATAAAATAAATACTTCCCTATGGTTGAGATACCGCACCGAATACCTCCTACTACCAGCATGTTACATTCTATACAGCATCGGACTTCATCACGATGGAGGATTCGCCTACCGTATCATGAACCGCGCCTAGATTATCGAGCTTATGGGTACACAAGGAACCATGGAAGGTAACCCACATCCCTCGGCCATGCAGTTCAGCACACCGTGGGTGTAAGCACACGAAAAATGAGACCTATAACCTAAAACGAGCGTAACTTTTGCATCCATTGTCCATTCAGGACATACTTTTTTTCTAGAAAGCTTGCGGCGAGGCCCACACCGACAAAAAGCAAAATTCAAAGAGTAGAATAGTATATAATTTTTTACAAAATAAATACTTCCCTATGGTTGATATACAGCCCCGAATACCTCCTACTACCAGCATGTTGCATTCAATACAGAATCAAACTTCATCATGGTGGAGGATTCGCCTACCGTGTCATGAACCGCGCCTAGACTACCGAGTTTATGGGTACACAAGGAACCATGGAAGGTAATCCACATCCCTCGGCCATGCAGTTCAGCACACCGTGGGTGTAAGCACACGAAAAATGAGACCTATAACCTAAAACGAGCGTAACTTTTGCATCCATTGTCCATTCGGGACATACTTTTTTTCTAGAAAGCTTGCGGCGAGGCCCACACCGACAAAAAGCAAAATTCAAAGAGTAGAATAGTATATAATTTTTTACAAAATAAATACTTCCCTATGGTTGAGATACCACCCCGAATACCTCCTACTACCAGCATGTTACATTCAATACAGCATCGAACTTCATCACGGTGGAGGATTCGCCTACCGTATCATGAACCGCGCCTAGACTATCGAGCTTATGGGTACACAAGGAACCCTGGAAGGTAATCCACATCCCTCGGCCATGCAGTTCAGCACACCGTGGGTGTAAGCACACGAAAAATGAGACCTATAACCTAAAACGAGCGTAACTTTTGCATCCATTGTCCATTCGGGACATACTTTTTTTCTAGAAAGCTTGCGGCGAGGCCCACACTGACAAAAAGCAAAATTCAAAGAGTAGAATAGTATATAATTTTTTACAAAATAAATACTTCCCTATGGTTGAGATACCACCCCGAATACCTCCTACTACCAGCATGTTACATTCAATACAGCATCGAACTTCATCACGGTGGAGGATTCGCCTACCGTATCATGAACCGCGCCTAGACTATCGAGCTTATGGGTACACAAGGAACCCTGGAAGGTAACCCACATCCCTCGTCCATGCGGTTCAGCACATCGTGGGTGTAAGCACATGAAAAATGAGACTTATAACCTAAAACGAGCGTTACTTTTGTATCCGTTGTCCGATCAGGACATACTTTTTTTCTAGAAAGCTTGCGGTGAGGCCAACACCGATAAAAAGCAAAATTCAAAGAGTAGAATAGTATATAATTTTATTAAAAATAAATACTTCCCAATGGTTGAGATACCGCCCCGAGTACCTCCTACTGCTAGCATGTTACATTCAATACAGCATCGTACTTCATCACGGTGGAGGATTCGCCTACCGTATCATGAACCGCGCCTAGACTATCGAGCTTATGGGTACACAAGGAACCCTGGAAGGTAACCCACATCCCTCGGCCATGCGGTTCAGCACACCGTAGGGTGTAAGCACATGAAAAATGAGACCTATAACCTAAAACGAGCGTAACTTTTGTATCCATTGTCCGATCAGGACATACTTTTTTTCTAGAAAGCTTGTGGTGAGGCCAACACCGATAAAAAGCAAAATTCAAAGAGTAGAATAGTATATAATTTTATTAAAAATAAATACTTCCCTATGGTTGAGATACCGCCCCGAGTACCTCCTACTGCTAGCATGTTACATTCAATACAGCATCGAACTTCATCACGGTGGAGGATTCGCCTACCGTATCATGAACCGCGCCTAGACTATCGAGCTTATGGGTACACAAGGAACCATGGAAGGTAACCCACATCCCTCGGCCATGCGGTTCAGCACACCATGGGTGTAAGCACACGAAAAATGAGACCTATAACCTAAAACGAGCATAACTTTTGCATCCAATGTCCATTCGGGACATACTTTTTATCTAGAAAGCTTGCGGCGAGGCCCAGACCAACAAAAAGCGAAATTCAAAGAGTAGAATAGTATATAATTTTTTACAAAATAAATACTTCCCTATGGTTGAGACACCACCCAGAATACCTCCTACTACCAGCATGTTACATTCAATACAGCATCGAACTTCATCACGGTGGAGGACTCACCCACCGTATCATGAACCGCGCCTAGACTACCGAGTTTATGGGTACACAAGGAACCATGGAAGGTAACCCACATCCCTCGGCCACGCGGTTCAGCGCACCGTGGGTGTAAGCACATGAAAATGAGACCTATAACCTAAAACGAGCGTAACTTTTATGTCCGTTGTCAGTTCAGGGCATACTTTTTTTCTAGAATGCTTGTGGCAAGGCCAACACCAACAAAGCGCAAAATTCAAAGAGTAGAATAGTATATAATTTTTTGCAAAATAATTACTTCCCTATGGTTGAGATACCACCTAGAATACCTCCTACTACCTGCATGTTACATTCAATACATCGTTGAACTCCATTGTGGTGGAGGACTCGCTTATCGTATCATGAACCGCGCCTAGACTACCGAGTTTATGGGTACATAAGGAATCATGGAAGGAAACCCACATCATTCGGGCACGCGGTTCATCGCACCGTGGATGTAAGCACATGAAAAGGAGACCAATAACCTAAAACAAGCATAACTTTTGCATCCGTTGTCCGATCAGGGCATACTTTTTTTTTCTAGAAATCTTGTGGTGAGGCCAACACCGACAAAAAAGTGAAATTCAAAGAGTAGAATAGTATATAATTTTTTATAAAATAAATACTTCCCTATGGTTGAGATACCACCCCGAATACCTCCTACTACCAGCATGTTACATTCAATACAGCATCGAACTTGATCACGGTGGAGGATTCGCCTACCGTATCATGAACCGCGCCTAGACTATCGAGCTTATGGGTACACAAGGAACCCTGGAAGGTAACCCACATCCCTCGGCCATGCGGTTCAGCACACCGTGGGTGTAAGCACATGAAAAATGAGACCTATAACCTAAAACGAGCGTAACTTTTGTATCCATTGTCCGATCAGGACATACTTTTTTTCTAGAAAGCTTGTGGTGAGGCCAACACCGATAAAAAGCAAAATTCAAAGAGTAGAATAGTATATAATTTTATTAAAAATAAATACTTCCCTATGGTTGAGATACCGCCCCGAGTACCTCCTACTGCTAGCATGTTACATTCAATACAGCATCGAACTTCATCACGGTGGAGGATTCGCCTACCGTATCATGAACCGCGCCTAGACTATCGAGCTTATGGGTACACAAGGAACCATGGAAGGTAACCCACATCCCTCGGCCATGCGGTTCAGCACACCATGGGTGTAAGCACACGAAAAATGAGACCTATAACCTAAAACAAGCATAACTTTTGCATCCAATGTCCATTCGGGACATACTTTTTATCTAGAAAGGTTGCGGCGAGGCCCAGACCAACAAAAAGCGAAATTCAAAGAGTAGAATAGTATATAATTTTTTACAAAATAAATACTTCCCTATGGTTGAGATACCATCCAAAATACCTCCTACTACCAGCATGTTACATTCAATACAGCATCGAACTTCATCACGGTGGAGGACTCACCCACCGTATAACCTAAAACGAGCGTAACTTTTATGTCTGTTGTCAGTTCAGGGCATATTTTTTTTCTAGAAAGCTTACGGCGAGGCCAACACCAACAAAAAGAAAAATTCAAAGAGTATAATAGTATATAATTTTTTGCAAAATAATTACTTCCCTATGGTTGAGATACCACCTAGAATACCTCCGACTACCTGCATGTTACATTCAATACATCGTTGAACTCCATTGTGGTGGAGGACTCGCTTATCGTATCATGAACCGCGCCTAGACTACCGAGTTTATGGGTACATAAGGAACCATGGAAGGTAACCCACATCATTCGGGCACGCGGTTCATCGCACCGTGGATGTAAGCACATGAAAAGGAGACCAATAACCTAAAACAAGCATAACTTTTGCATCCGTTGTCCGATCAGGGCATACTTTTTTTTTTCTAGAAAGCTTGTGGTGAGGCCAACACCGACAAAAAAGCGAAATTCAAAGAGTAGAATAGTATATAATTTTTTATAAAATAAATACTTCCCTATGGTTGAGATACCGCACCGAATACCTCCTACTACCAGCATGTTACATTCTATACAGCATCGGACTTCATCACGATGGAGGATTCGCCTACCGTATCATGAACCGCGCCTAGATTATCGAGCTTATGGGTACACAAGGAACCATGGAAGGTAACCCACATCCCTCGGCCATGCAGTTCAGCACACCGTGGGTGTAAGCACACGAAAAATGAGACCTATAACCTAAAACGAGCGTAACTTTTGCATCCATTGTCCATTCAGGACATACTTTTTTTCTAGAAAGCTTGCGGCGAGGCCCACACCGACAAAAAGCAAAATTCAAAGAGTAGAATAGTATATAATTTTTTACAAAATAAATACTTCCCTATGGTTGATATACAGCCCCGAATACCTCCTACTACCAGCATGTTGCATTCAATACAGAATCAAACTTCATCATGGTGGAGGATTCGCCTACCGTGTCATGAACCGCGCCTAGACTACCGAGTTTATGGGTACACAAGGAACCATGGAAGGTAATCCACATCCCTCGGCCATGCAGTTCAGCACACCGTGGGTGTAAGCACACGAAAAATGAGACCTATAACCTAAAACGAGCGTAACTTTTGCATCCATTGTCCATTCGGGACATACTTTTTTTCTAGAAAGCTTGCGGCGAGGCCCACACCGACAAAAAGCAAAATTCAAAGAGTAGAATAGTATATAATTTTTTACAAAATAAATACTTCCCTATGGTTGAGATACCACCCCGAATACCTCCTACTACCAGCATGTTACATTCAATACAGCATCGAACTTCATCACGGTGGAGGATTCGCCTACCGTATCATGAACCGCGCCTAGACTATCGAGCTTATGGGTACACAAGGAACCCTGGAAGGTAATCCACATCCCTCGGCCATGCAGTTCAGCACACCGTGGGTGTAAGCACACGAAAAATGAGACCTATAACCTAAAACGAGCGTAACTTTTGCATCCATTGTCCATTCGGGACATACTTTTTTTCTAGAAAGCTTGCGGCGAGGCCCACACCGACAAAAAGCAAAATTCAAAGAGTAGAATAGTATATAATTTTTTACAAAATAAATACTTCCCTATGGTTGAGATACCACCCCGAATACCTCCTACTACCAGCATGTTACATTCAATACAGCATCGAACTTCATCACGGTGGAGGATTCGCCTACCGTATCATGAACCGCGCCTAGACTATCGAGCTTATGGGTACACAAGGAACCCTGGAAGGTAACCCACATCCCTCGTCCATGCGGTTCAGCACATCGTGGGTGTAAGCACATGAAAAATGAGACTTATAACCTAAAACGAGCGTTACTTTTGTATCCGTTGTCCGATCAGGACATACTTTTTTTCTAGAAAGCTTGCGGTGAGGCCAACACCGATAAAAAGCAAAATTCAAAGAGTAGAATAGTATATAATTTTATTAAAAATAAATACTTCCCAATGGTTGAGATACCGCCCCGAGTACCTCCTACTGCTAGCATGTTACATTCAATACAGCATCGTACTTCATCACGGTGGAGGATTCGCCTACCGTATCATGAACCGCGCCTAGACTATCGAGCTTATGGGTACACAAGGAACCCTGGAAGGTAACCCACATCCCTCGGCCATGCGGTTCAGCACACCGTGGGTGTAAGCACATGAAAAATGAGACCTATAACCTAAAACGAGCGTAACTTTTGTATCCATTGTCCGATCAGGACATACTTTTTTTCTAGAAAGCTTGTGGTGAGGCCAACACCGATAAAAAGCAAAATTCAAAGAGTAGAATAGTATATAATTTTATTAAAATAAATACTTCCCTATGGTTGAGATACCGCCCCGAGTACCTCCTACTGCTAGCATGTTACATTCAATACAGCATCGAACTTCATCACGGTGGAGGATTCGCCTACCGTATCATGAACCGCGCCTAGACTATCGAGCTTATGGGTACACAAGGAACCATGGAAGGTAACCCACATCCCTCGGCCATGCGGTTCAGCACACCATGGGTGTAAGCACACGAAAAATGAGACCTATAACCTAAAACGAGCATAACTTTTGCATCCAATGTCCATTCGGGACATACTTTTTATCTAGAAAGCTTGCGGCGAGGCCCAGACCAACAAAAAGCGAAATTCAAAGAGTAGAATAGTATATAATTTTTTACAAAATAAATACTTCCCTATGGTTGAGACACCACCCAGAATACCTCCTACTACCAGCATGTTACATTCAATACAGCATCGAACTTCATCACGGTGGAGGACTCACCCACCGTATCATGAACCGCGCCTAGACTACCGAGTTTATGGGTACACAAGGAACCATGGAAGGTAACCCACATCCCTCGGCCACGCGGTTCAGCGCACCGTGGGTGTAAGCACATGAAAATGAGACCTATAACCTAAAACGAGCGTAACTTTTATGTCCGTTGTCAGTTCAGGGCATACTTTTTTTCTAGAATGCTTGTGGCAAGGCCAACACCAACAAAGCGCAAAATTCAAAGAGTAGAATAGTATATAATTTTTTGCAAAATAATTACTTCCCTATGGTTGAGATACCACCTAGAATACCTCCTACTACCTGCATGTTACATTCAATACATCGTTGAACTCCATTGTGGTGGAGGACTCGCTTATCGTATCATGAACCGCGCCTAGACTACCGAGTTTATGGGTACATAAGGAATCATGGAAGGAAACCCACATCATTCGGGCACGCGGTTCATCGCACCGTGGATGTAAGCACATGAAAAGGAGACCAATAACCTAAAACAAGCATAACTTTTGCATCCGTTGTCCGATCAGGGCATACTTTTTTTTTCTAGAAATCTTGTGGTGAGGCCAACACCGACAAAAAAGTGAAATTCAAAGAGTAGAATAGTATATAATTTTTTATAAAATAAATACTTCCCTATGGTTGAGATACCGCATCGAATACCTCCTACTACCAGCATGTTACATTCTATACAGCATCGGACTTCATCACGATGGAGGATTCGCCTACCGTATCATGAACCGTGCCTAGACTATCGAGCTTATGGGTACACAAGGAACCAAGGAAGGTAACCCACATCCCTCGGCCATGCAGTTCAGCACACCGTGGGTGTAAGCACATGAAAAATGAGACCTATAACCTAAAATGAGCGTAACTTTTGCATACATTGTCCATTCAGGACATACTTTTTTTCTAGAAAGCTTGCGGCGAGGCCCACACCGACAAAAAGCAAAATTCAAAGAGTAGAATAGTATATAATTTTTTACAAAATAAATACTTCCCTATGGTTGAGATACAGCCCCGAATACCTCCTACTACCAGCATGTTGCAATCAATACAGAATCAAACTTCATCATGGTGGAGGATTCGCCTACCGTATCATGAATCGCGCCTAGACTACCGAGTTTATGGGTACACAAGGAACCATGGAAGGTAATCCACATCCCTCAGGCCACGTAGTTCAGCACACCGTGGGTGTAAGCACACGAAAATGAGACCTATAACCTAAAATGAGCGTAACGTTTGTGTCCGTTGTCCATTCAGGGCATACTTTTTTTTCTAGAAAGCTTGCAGCGAGGCCAACACTAACAAAAAGCAAAATTCAAAGAGTAGAATAGTATATAATTTTTTACAAAATAAGTACTTCCCTATGGTTGAGATACCCCCCAGAATACCACCTACTGCCAGCATGTTACATTCAATACTGCGTTGAACTCCATTGTGGTGGAGGACTCGCCATCGTATCATGAACCACGCCTAGACTACCGAGTTTATGGGTACACAAGGAACCATGGAAGGTAATCCATATCCCTCGGCCACGCAGTTCAGCACACCGTGGGTGTAAGCACACGAAAATGAGACCTATAACCTAAAATGAGCGTAACGTTTGTGTCCGTTGTCCATTCAGGGCATACTTTTTTTCTAGAAAGGTTGCGGTGAGGCCAACACCGATAAAAAAGCAAAATTCAAAGAGTAGAATAGTATATAATTTTATTAAAAATAAATACTTCCCTATGGTTGAGATACCGCCCTGAGTACCTCCTACTGCTAGCATGTTACATTCAATACAGCATCGAACTTCATCACGGTGGAGGATTCGCCTACCGTATCATGAACCGCGCCTAGACTATCGAGCTTATGGGTACACAAGGAACCATGGAAGGTAACCCACATCCCTCGGCCATGCGGTTCAGCACACCATGGGTGTAAGCACACGAAAAATGAGACCTATAACCTAAAACGAGCATAACTTTTGCATCCAATGTCCATTCGGGACATACTTTTTATCTAGAAAGCTTGCGGCGAGGCCCAGACCAACAAAAAGCGAAATTCAAAGAGTAGAATAGTATATAATTTTTTACAAAATAAATACTTCCCTATGGTTGAGATACCACCCAGAATACCGCCTACTACCAGCAAGTTACATTCAATACAGCATCGAACTTCATCACGGTGGAGGACTCACCCACCGTATCATGAACCACGCCTAGACTACCGAGTTTATGGGTGACAAGGAACCATGGAAGGTAACCCACATCATTCGGGCACGCGGTTCATCGCACCGTGGATGTAAGCACATGAAAAGGAGACCAATAACCTAAAACAAGCATAACTTTTGCATCCGTTGTCCGATCAGGGCATACTTTTTTTTTCTAGAAAGCTTGTGGTGAGGCCAACACCGACAAAAAAGCGAAATTCAAAGAGTAGAATAGTATATAATTTTTTATAAAATAAATACTTCCCTATGGTTGAGATACCGCACCGAATACCTCCTACTACCAGCATGTTACATTCTATACAGCATCGGACTTCATCACGATGGAGGATTCGCCTACCGTATCATGAACCGCGCCTAGACTATCGAGCTTATGGGTACACAAGGAACCATGGAAGGTAACCCACATCCCTCGGCCATGCCGTTCAGCACACCGTGGGTGTAAGCACACGAAAAATGAGACCTATAACCTAAAACGAGCATAACTTTCGCATCCATTGTCCATTCAGGACATACTTTTTTTCTAGAAAGCTTGCGGCGAGGCCCACACCGACAAAAAGCAAAATTCAAAGAGTAGAATAGTATATAATTTTTTACAAAATAAATACTTCCCTATGGTTGAGATACAGCCCCAAATACCTCCTACTACTAGCATATTGCATTCAATACAGAATCTAACTTCATCATGGTGGAGGATTCGCCTACCGTATCATGAACCGCGCCTAGACTACCGAGTTTGTGGCTACACAAGGAACCATGGAAGGTAATCCACATCTCTCGGCCACGTAGTTCAGCATACCGTGGGTGTAAGCACACAAAAATGAGACCTATAACCTAAAATGAGCGTAACGTTTGTGTCCATTGTCCATTCAGGGCATACTTTTTTTTCTAGAAAGCTTGCAGCGAGGCCAACACTAACAAAAAGCAAAATTCAAAGAGTAGAATAGTATATAATTTTTTACAAAATAAATACTTCCCTACGGTTGAGATACCCCCCAGAATACCTCCTACTGCCAGCATGTTACATTCAATACTGCGTTGAACTCCATTGTGGTGGAGGACTCGCCATCGTATCATGAACCACGCCTAGACTACCGAGTTTATGGGTACACAAGGAACCATGGAAGGTAACCCACATCATTCGGGCACATGGTTCATCACATCGCGGATGTAACTACACGAAAAAGGAGACCAATAACCTAAAACGAGCATAACTTTTGCATCCGTAGTCCGATCGGGGCATACTTCTTTTTTCTAGAAAGCTTGTGGTGAGGCCAACATCGACAAAAAGCGGAATTCGAAGAGTACAATAGTATATAATTTTTTACAAAATAAATACTTCCCTATGGTTGAGATACCGCCCCGAATACCTCCTACTACCAGCATGTTACATTCAATACAGCATCGAACTTCATCACGGTGGAGGATTCGCCTACCGTATCATGAACCGCGCCTAGACTATCGAGCTTATGGGTACACAAGGAACCATGGAAGGTAACCCACATCCCTCGGCCATGCGGTTCAGCACATCGTGGGTGTAAGCACATGAAAAATGAGACCTATAACCTAAAATGAGCGTAACTTTTGTATCCGTTATCCGATCAGGACATACTTTTTTTCTAGAAAGCTTGCGGTGAGGCCAACACTGATAAAAAGCAAAATTCAAAGGGTAGAATAGTATATAATTTTATTAAAAATAAATACTTCCCTATGGTTGAGATACCGTCCCGAGTACCTCCTACTGCTAGCATGTTACATTCAATACAGCATCGAACTTCATCACGGTGGAGGATTCGCCTACCGTATCATGAACCGCGCCTAGACTATCGAGCTTATGGGTACACAAGGAACCATGGAAGGTAACCCACATCCCTCGGCCATGCGGTTCAGCACACCATGGGTGTAAGCACACGAAAAATGAGACCTATAACCTAAAACGAGCGTAACTTTTGCATCCATTGTCCATTCAGGACATACTTTTTTTCTAGAAAGCTTGCGGCGAGGCCCACACCGACAAAAAGCAAAATTCAAAGAGTAGAATAGTATATAATTTTTTACAAAATAAATACTTCCCTATGGTTGAGATACAGCCCCGAATACCTCCTACTACCAGCATGTTGCATTCAATACAGAATCAAACTTCATCATGGTGGAGGATTCGCCTATCGTATCATGAACCGCGCCTAGACTACCGAGTTTATGGTACACAAGGAACCATGGAAGGTAATCCACATCCCTCGGCCACGTAGTTCAGCACACCGTGGGTGTAAGCACACGAAAATGAGACCTATAACCTAAAATGAGCGTAACGTTTGTGTCCGTTGTCCATTCAGGGCATACTTTTTTTTTCTAAAAAGCTTGCAGCGAGGCCAACACTAACAAAAAGCAAATTCAAAGAGTAGAATAGTATATATTTTTTTACAAAATAAATACTTCCCTATGGTTGAGATACCCCCCAGAATACCTCCTACTGCCAGCATGTTACATTCAATACTGCGTTGAACTCCATTGTGGTGGAGGACTCGCCATCGTATCATGAACCACGCCTAGACTACCGAGTTTATGGGTACACAAGGAACCATGGAAGGTAACCCACATCATTCGGGCACGTGGTTCATCACATCGTGGATGTAACTACATGAAAAAGGAGACCAATAACCTAAAACGAGCATAACTTTTGTATCCGTTAGTCCGATCGGACATACTTCTTTTTTCTAGAAAGCTTGCGGTGAGGCCAACACTGATAAAAAGCAGAATTCGAAGGGTAGAATAGTATATAATTTTATTAAAAATAAATACTTCCCTATGGTTGAGATACC
>MU847847.1:0-30843 GCA_032690845.1 Eleusine coracana subsp. coracana
TTGAGGTTATAGGTCTCATTTTTTCGTGTGCTTACACCCACGGTGTGCTGAACCGCGTGGCCGAGGGATGTGGGTTACCTTCCATGGTTCCTTGTGTACCCATAAACTCAGTATTCCAGGCGCGGTTCGTGATACGGTGGGCGAGTCCTCCACGACGATGGAGTTCGACGCTTTATTGAATGTAACATGCTGGTAGTAGGAGTTATTTGGGGCAGTATCTTAACCATAGGGATGTTATTATTTTGTAAAAAATTATATACTATTCTACTCTTTGAATTTCGTTTTGTCGGTATTGGCCTCGCTGCAAGCTTTCTAGAAAAAAAGTATGCCCCGATCGGACAACGGACGCAAAAGTTACGCTCGTTTTAGGTTATAGGTCTCATTTTTCGTGTGCTTACACCCACGGTGTGCTGAACCACGTGGCCGAGGGATGTGGGTTACCTTCCATGGTTACTTCTGTACCCATAAACTCAGTAGTCTAGGTGCGGTTCATGAGACGGTGGGCAAGTCCTCCACGACGATGGTGTTCGACGCTATATTGAATACACATGCTGGCAGTACGAGGTATTCAGGGCAGTATCTTAACCATAGGGAAGTATTTATTTTGTAAAAAAATTATATACTATTCTACTCTTTGAATTTTGCTTTTTGTCGGTATTGGCCTCGCTGCAAGCTTTCTAGAAAAAAAAGTATGCCCCGAACGGACAACGGACGCAAAAGTTATGCTCCTTTTAGGTTATAGGTCTCATTTTTCGTGGGCTTACACACACGGTGTGCTGAACCGCATGGCCGAGGGATGTGGGTTACCTTCCATGGTTCCTTGTGTACCCATAAACTCGGTAGTCTAGGCGCGGTTAATGATACGGTGGGCGAGTCCTCCACCACGATGGAGTTCGACGCTGTATTGAATGTAACATGCTGGCAGTAGGAGGTATTCGGGGCAGTATCTTAACCAAAGGGATGTATTTATATTGCAAAAAATTATATACTATTCTATTCCTTGAATTTTGGTTTTTGTCGGTGTTGGCCTCGCGGCAAGCTTTCTAGAAAAAAAAGTATGCTCCGATCGGACAATGGATGCAAAAGTTATGCTCGTTTTAGGTTATAGGTCTCCATTTCATGTGCTTACACCCACAGTGTGCTGAACCGCGTGGCTGAGGGATGTGGGTTACCTTCTATGGTTCCTTGTGTACCCATAAACTCGGTAGTCTAGGCGCGGTTCATGATACGTGGGCGAGTCCTCCACGACGATGGAGTTCGACGCTGTATTGAATGTAACATGCTGGCAATAGGAGGTATTCGGGACAGTATCTTAACCATAGGGAAGTATTTATTTTATAAAAAATTATATACTATTCTACTCTTTGAATTTCACTTTTTGTCGGTATTGGCCTCGTCGCAAGCTTTCGTAGAAAAAAAAGTATGCCCTGAACGGACAACGGACGCAAAAGTTATGCTCATTTTAGGTTATTGGTCTCATTTTTCGTGTGCTTACACCCACGGTGTGCTGAACCGCGTGGCCAAGGGATGTGGGTTACCTTCCATGGTTCCTTGTGTACCCATAAACTCAGTAGTCTAGGCGCGGTTCGTGATACGGTGGGCGAGTCCTCCACGACGATGGAGTTCGACGCTGTATTGAATGTAACATCTGGCAGTAGGAGGTATTCAGGGCAGTATCTTAACCATAGGGAAGTATTTATTTTGTAAAAAATTATATACTATTTTACTCCTTGAATTTCTCTTTTTGCCGATAATGGCCTCGCCGCAAGCTTTGTAGAAAAAAAAGTATGCCCTGAACGGACAACGGACGCAAAAGTTACGCTCATTTTAGGTTATTGGTCTCATTTTTCGTGTGCTTACACCCACGGTGTGCTGAACTGCGTGGCCAAGGGATGTGGGTTACCTTCCATGGTTCCTTGTGTACCCATAAACTCAGTATTCCAGGCGCGGTTCGTGATACGGTGGGCGAGTCCTCCACGACGATGGAGTTCGACGCTTTATTGAATGTAACATGCTGGTAGTAGGAGGTATTTGGGGCAGTATCTTAACCATAGGGATGTATTATTTTGTAAAAAATTATATACTATTCTACTCTTTGAATTTCGCTTTTGTCGGTATTGGCCTCGCTGCAAGCTTTCTAGAAAAAAAAGTATGCCCCGATCGGACAACGGACGCAAAAGTTACGCTCGTTTTAGGTTATAGGTCTCATTTTTCGTGTGCTTACACCCACGGTGTGCTGAACCGCGTGGCCGAGGGATGTGGGTTACCTTCCATGGTTCCTTGTGTACCCATAAACTCGGTAGTCTAGGCGCGGTTCATGATACGGTGGGCAAGTCCTCCACGACGATGGAGTTCGACGCTGTATTGAAGTACACATGCTGGCAGTAGGAGGTATTCAGGGCAGTATCTTAACCATAGGGAAGTATTTATTTGTAAAAAAATTATATACTATTCTACTCTTTGAATTTGCTTTTTGTCGGTAGTTGGCCTCGCTGCAAGCTTTCTAGAAAAAAAAGTATGCCCCGAACGGACAACGGACGCAAAAGTTATGCTCCTTTTAGGTTATAGGTCTCATTTTCGTGGGCTTACACACACGGTGTGCTGAACCGCGTGGCCGAGGGATGTGGGTTACCTTCCATGGTTCCTTGTGTACCCATAAACTCGGTAGTCTAGGCGCGGTTCATGATACGGTGGGGCGAGTCCTCCACCACGATGGAGTTCGACGCTGTATTGAATGTAACATGCTGGCAGTAGGAGGTATTCGGGGCAGTATCTTAACCAAGGGATGTATTTATATTGCAAAAAATTATATACTATTCTATTCCTTGAATTTTGGTTTTTGTCGGTGTTGGCCTCGCGGCAAGCTTTCTAGAAAAAAAAAGTATGCTCCGATCGACAATGGATGCAAAAGTTATGCTCGTTTTAGGTTATAGGTCTCCATTTTCATGTGCTTACACCCACAGTGTGCTGAACCGCGGGGCTGAGGGATGTGGGTTACCTTCTATGGTTCCTTGTGTACCCATAAACTCGGTAGTCTAGGCGCGGTTTCATGATACAGTGGGCGAGTCCTCCACGACGATGGGTTCGACGCTGTATTGAATGTAACATGCTGGCAATAGGAGGTATTCGGGACAGTATCTTAACCATAGGGAAGTATTTATTTTATAAAAAATTATATACTATTCTACTCTTTGAATTTCCTTTTTGTCGGTATTGGCCTCGCCGCAAGCTTTGTAGAAAAAAAGTATGCCCTGAACGGACAACGGACGCAAAAGTTACGCTCATTTTAGGTTATGGTCTCATTTTTCGTGTGCTTACACCCACGGTGTGCTGAACCGCGTGGCCAAGGGATGTGGGTTACCTTCCATGGTTCCTTGTGTACCCATAAACTCAGTATTCTAGGCGCGGTTCAGTGATACGGTGGGCGAGTCCTCCACGACGATGGAGTTCGAC
This sequence comes from Eleusine coracana subsp. coracana, assembly GCA_032690845.1. Classification (NCBI taxonomy): domain Eukaryota; kingdom Viridiplantae; phylum Streptophyta; class Magnoliopsida; order Poales; family Poaceae; genus Eleusine; species Eleusine coracana. The sequence goes on from MU847847.1 coordinate 3,454, forward strand.
GCTGTATTGAATGTAACATGCTGGCAGTAGGAGGTATTCGGGGCAGTATCTTAACCATAGGGAAGTATTTATTTTGTAAAAAATTATATACTATTCTACTCTTGAATTTCTCTTTTTGTCGGTATTGGCCTCGCCGCAAGCTTTCTAGAAAAAAAGTATGCCCGATCGGACAACGGACGCAAAAGTTACGCTCGTTTTAGGTTATAGGTCTCATTTTTCGTGTGCTTACACCCACGGTGTGCTGAACCACGTGGCCGAGGGATGTGGGTTACCTTCCATGGTTACTTCTGTACCCATAAACTCAGTAGTCTAGGTGCGGTTCATGAGACGGTGGGCAAGTCCTCCACGACGATGGTGTTCGACGCTATATTGAATACACATGCTGGTAGTACGAGGTATTCAGGGCAGTATCTTAACCATAGGGAAGTATTTATTTTGTAAAAAAATTATATACTATTCTACTCTTTGAATTTTGCTTTTTGTCGGTATTGGCCTCGCTGCAAGCTTTCTAGAAAAAAAAGTATGCCCCGAACGGACAACGGACGCAAAAGTTATGCTCCTTTTAGGTTATAGGTCTCATTTTTCGTGGGCTTACACACACGGTGTGCTGAACCGCATGGCCGAGGGATGTGGGTTACCTTCCATGGTTCCTTGTGTACCCATAAACTCGGTAGTCTAGGCGCGGTTCATGATACGGTGGGCGAGTCCTCCACCACGATGGAGTTCAACGCTGTATTGAATGTAACATGCTGGCAGTAGGAGGTATTCGGGGCAGTATCTTAACCAAAGGGATGTATTTATATTGCAAAAAATTATATACTATTCTATTCCTTGAATTTTGGTTTTTGTCGGTGTTGGCCTCGCGGCAAGCTTTCTAGAAAAAAAAGTATGCTCCGATCGGACAATGGATGCAAAAGTTATGCTCGTTTTAGGTTATAGGTCTCCATTTTCATGTGCTTACACCCACAGTGTGCTGAACCGCGTGGCTGAGGGATGTGGGTTACCTTCTATGGTTCCTTGTGTACCCATAAACTCGGTAGTCTAGGCGCGGTTCATGATACAGTGGGCGAGTCCTCCACGACGATGGAGTTCGACGCTGTATTGAATGTAACATGCTGGCAATAGGAGGTATTCGGGACAGTATCTTAACCATAGGGAAGTATTTATTTTATAAAAAATTATATACTATTCTACTCTTTGAATTTCACTTTTTGTCGTATTGGCCTCGCCGCAAGCTTTCGTAGAAAAAAAGTATGCCCTGAACGGACAACGGACGCAAAAGTTATGCTCATTTTAGGTTATAGGTCTCATTTTTCGTGTGCTTACACCCACGGTGTGCTGAACCGCGTGGCCAAGGGATGTGGGTTACCTTCCATGGTTCCTTGTGTACCCATAAACTCAGTAGTCTAGGCGCGGTTCATGATACGGTGGGCGAGTCCTCCACGACGATGGAGTTCGACGCTGTATTGAATGTAACATGCTGGCAGTAGGAGGTATTCGGGCAGTATCTTAACCATAGGGAAGTATTTATTTTGTAAAAAATTATATACTATTTTACTCCTTGAATTTCTCTTTTTGCCGATAATGGCCTCGCCGCAAGCTTTGTAGAAAAAAAGTATGCCCTGAACGGACAACGGACGCAAAAGTTACGCTCATTTTAGGTTATTGGTCTCATTTTTCGTGTGCTTACACCCACGGTGTGCTGAACCGCGTGGCCAAGGGATGTGGGTTACCTTCCATGGTTCCTTGTGTACCCATAAACTCAGTATTCCAGGCGCGGTTCGTGATACGGTGGGCGAGTCCTCCACGACGATGGAGTTCGACGCTTTATTGAATGTAACATGCTGGTAGTAGGAGGTATTTGGGGCAGTATCTTAACCATAGGGATGTATTATTTTGTAAAAAATTATATACTATTCTACTCTTTGAATTTCGTTTTTGTCGGTATTGGCCTCGCCGCAAGCTTTCTAGAAAAAAAGTATGCCCCGATCGGACAACGGACGCAAAAGTTACGCTCGTTTGAGGTTATAGGTCTCATTTTTCGTGTGCTTACACCCACGGTGTGCTGAACCACGTGGCCGAGGGATGTGGGTTACCTTCCATGGTTACTTCTGTACCCATAAACTCAGTAGTCTAGGTGCGGTTCATGAGACGGTGGGCAAGTCCTCCACGACGATGGTGTTCGACGCTGTATTGAATACAACATGCTGGCAGTACGAGGTATTCAGGGCAGTATCTTAACCATAGGGAAGTATTATTTTGTAAAAAAATTATATACTATTCTACTCTTTTTGCTTTTGTCGGTATGGCCTCGCTGCAAGCTTTCTAGAAAAAAAAGTATGCCCCGAACGGACAACGGACGTAAAAGTTACGCTCGTTTTAGGTTATAGGTCTCATTTTTCGTGGGCTTACACACACGGTGTGCTCAACCGCGTGGCCGAGGGATGTGGGTTACCTTCCATGGTTCCTTGTGTACCATAAACTCGGTAGTCTAGGCGCGGTTCATGATACGGTGGGCGAGTCCTCCACCACGATGGAGTTCGACGCTATATTGAATGTAACATGCTGGCAGTAGGAGGTCTCGGGCAGTATCTTAACCAAAGGGATGTATTTATATTGCAAAAAATTATACTATTCTATTCCTTGAACTTTGGTTTTTGTCGGTGTTGGCCTCGTGGCTAGCTTTCTAGAAAAAAAAAGTATGCTCGATGGTTACCTTCCATGGTTCCTTGCTGTACCCTAACTCAGTATTCTAGACATGGTTCGTGATACGGTGGGCGAGTCCTCCACGACGATGGAGTTCGACGCTTTATTGAATGTAACATCCTGGTAGTAGGAGGTATTTCGGGGCAGTATCTTAACCATAGGGATGTATTATTTTGTAAAAAATTATATACTATTCTACTCTTTGAATTCGTTTTTGTCAGTATTGGCCTCGCCGCAAGCTTTCTAGAAAAAAAGTATGCCCCGATCGGATAACGGACGCAATAGTTACGCTCGTTTGAGGTTATAGGTCTTATTTTTGGTGTTCTTACACCCACGGTGTGCTGAACCGCGTGGCCGAGGGATGTGGGTTACCTTCCTGGTTCCTTGTGTACCCATAAACTCGGTAGTCTAGGCGAGTTCATCATACGGTGGGCGAGTCCTCCACGACGATGGAGTTTGACGCTGTATTGAATGTAACATGCTAGCAGTAGGAGGTATTTGGGGCAGTATCTTAACCATAGGGAAGTATTTATTTTATAAAAAAATTATATACTATTCTACTCTTTGAATTTCACTTTTTGTCGGTAGTTGGCCTCGCTGCAAGCTTTCTAGAAAAAAAAGTATGCCCCGATCGGACAACGGACGTAAAAGTTACGCTCGTTTTAGGTTATAGGTCTCATTTTTCGTGTGCTTACACCCACGGTGTGCTGAACCACGTGGCCGAGGGATGTGGGTTACCTTCCATGGTTACTTCTGTACCCATAAACTCAGTAGTCTAGGTGCGGTTCATGAGACGGTGGGCAAGTCCTCCACGACGATGGTGTTTCGACGCTATATTGAATACACATGCTGGTAGTACGAGGTATTCAGGGCAGTATCTTAACCATAGGGAAGTATTTATTTTGTAAAAAAATTATATACTATTCTACTCTTTGAATTTTGCTTTTTGTCGGTATTGGCCTCGCTGCAAGCTTTCTAGAAAAAAAGTATGCCCCGAACGGACAACGGACGCAAAAATTATGCTCCTTTTAGGTTATAGGTCTCATTTTTCGTGGGCTTACACACACGGTGTGCTCAACCGCGTGGCCGAGGGATGTGGGTTACCTTCCATGGTTCCTTGTGTACCCATAAACTCGGTAGTCTAGGCGCGGTTCATGATACGGTGGGCGAGTCCTCCACCACGATGGAGTTCGACGCTATATTGAATGTAACATGCTGGCAGTAGGAGGTCTTCGGGGCAGTATCTTAACCAAAGGGATGTATTTATATTGCAAAAAATTATATACTATTCTATTCCTTGAATTTTGGTTTTTGTCGGTGTTGGCCTCGTGGCAAGCTTTCTAGAAAAAAAAGTATGCTCCGATCGGACAAAGGATGCAAAAGTTATGCTCGTTTTAGGTTATAGGTCTCCATTTTCATGTGCTTACACCCACAGTGTGCTGAACCGCGTGGCTGAGGGATGTGGGTTACCTTCCATGGTTCCTTGTGTACCCATAAACTCGGTAGTCTAGGCGCAGTTCATGATACGGTGGGCGAGTCCTCCACGACGATGGAGTTCGACGCTGTATTGAATGTAACATGCTGGCAGTAGGAGGTATTCGGGCAGTATCTTAACCATAGGGAAGTATTTATTTTATAAAAAATTATATACTATTCTACTCTTTGAATTTCACTTTTTGTCGGTATTGGCCTCGCTGCAAGCTTTCTAGAAAAAAAGTATGCCCTGAACGGACAACGGACGCAAAAGTTATGCTCCTTTTAGGTTATAGGTCTCATTTTTCGTGTGCTTACACCCACGGTGTGCTGAACCGCGTGGCCGAGGGATGTGGGTTACCTTCCATGGTTCCTTGTGTACCCATAAACTCGGTATTCTAGGCGCGGTTCATGATACGGTGGGCGAGTCCTCCACGACGATGGAGTTCGACGCTGTATTGAATGTAACATGCTGGCAGTAGGAGGTATTCGGGGCAGTATCTTAACCATAGGGATGTATTTATTTGTAAAAAATTATATACTATTCTACTCTTGAATTTTCGTTTTTGTCGGTATTGGCCTCGCGCAAGCTTTCTAGAAAAAAAAGTATGCCCGATCGGACAATGGATGCAAAAGTTATGCTCGTTTAGGTTATAGGTCTCATTTTTCGTGTGCTTACACCCACGGTGTGCTGAACCGCGTGGCCGAGGGATGTGGGTTACCTTCCATGGTTCCTTGTGTACCCATAAACTCGGTAGTCTAGGCGCAGTTCATGATACGGTGGGCGAGTCCTCCACGACGATGGAGTTCGACGCTGTATTGAATGTAACATGCTGGCAGTAGGAGGTATTCGGGGCAGTATCTTAACCATAGGGAAGTATTTATTTATGAAAAAAATTATATACTATTCTACTCTTTGAATTTCGCTTTTTGTCGGTGTTGGCCTCGCTGCAAGCTTTCTAGAAAAAAAAGTATGCCCCGATCGGACAACGGACGCAAAAGTTACGCTCGTTTTAGGTTATAGGTCTCCATTTTTCGTGTGCTTACACCCACGGTGTGCTGAACCGCGTGGCCGAGGGATGTGGGTTACCTTCCATGGTTCCTTGTGTACCCATAAACTCGGTAGTCTAGGCGCGGTTCATGATACGGTGGGCGAGTCCTCCACGACGATGGAGTTCGACGCTGTATTGAATGTAACATGCTGGCAGTAGGAGGTATTCGGGGCAGTATCTTAACCATAGGGAAGTATTTATTTGTAAAAAAATTATATACTATTCTACTCTTGAATTTGCTTTTTGTCGGTATTGGCCTCGCTGCAAGCTTTCTAGAAAAAAAAGTATGCCCGATCGGACAACGGACGCAAAAGTTATGCTCGTTTTAGGTTATAGGTCTCATTTTTCGTGTGCTTACACCCACGGTGTGCTGAACCGCGTGGCCGAGGGATGTGGGTTACCTTCCATGGTTCCTTGTGTACCCATAAACTCGGTAGTCTAGGCGCGGTTCATGATACGGTGGGCGAGTCCTCCACGACGATGGAGTTCGACGCTGTATTGAATGTAACATGCTGGCAGTAGGAGGTATTCGGGGCAGTATCTTAACCATAGGGAAGTATTTATTTTGTAAAAAATTATATACTATTCTACTCTTGAATTTCGCTTTTTGTCGGTATTGGCCTCGCGCAAGCTTTCTAGAAAAAAAGTATGCCCGATCGGACAACGGACGCAAAAGTTACGCTCGTTTTAGGTTATAGGTCTCATTTTTCGTGTGCTTACACCCACGGTGTGCTGAACCGCGTGGCCGAGGGATGTGGGTTACCTTCCATGGTTCCTTGTGTACCCATAAACTCGGTAGTCTAGGCGCGGTTCATGATACGGTGGGCGAGTCCTCCACGACGATGGAGTTCGACGCTGTATTGAATGTAACATGCTGGCAGTAGGAGGTATTCGGGGCAGTATCTTAACCATAGGGAAGTATTTATTTTGTAAAAAATTATATACTATTCTACTCTTTGAATTTCTTTTTGTCGGTATTGGCCTCGCTGCAAGCTTTCTAGAAAAAAAAGTATGCCCCGAATCGGACAACGGACGCAAAAGTTACGCTCGTTTTAGGTTATAGGTCTCATTTTTCGTGTGCTTACACCCACGGTGTGCTGAACCGCGTGGCCGAGGGATGTGGGTTACCTTCCATGGTTCCTTGTGTACCCATAAACTCGGTAGTCTAGGCGCGGTTCATGATACGGTGGGCGAGTCCTCCACGACGATGGAGTTCGACGCTGTATTGAATGTAACATGCTGGCAGTAGGAGGTATTCGGGGCAGTATCTTAACCATAGGGAAGTATTTATTTTGTAAAAAATTATATACTATTCTACTCTTTGAATTTCTTTTTGTCGGTATTGGCCTCGCTGCAAGCTTTCTAGAAAAAAAAGTATGCCCCGAACGGACAACGGACGCAAAAGTTATGCTCATTTTAGGTTATAGGTCTCATTTTTCGTGTGCTTACACCCACGGTGTGCTGAACCGCGTGGCCGAGGGATGTGGGTTACCTTCCATGGTTCCTTGTGTACCCATAAACTCGGTAGTCTAGGCGCGGTTCATGATACGGTGGGCGAGTCCTCCACGACGATGGAGTTCGACGCTGTATTGAATGTAACATGCTGGCAAGTAGGAGGTATTCGGGGCAGTATCTTAACCATAGGGAAGTATTTATTTTATAAAAAATTATATACTATTCTACTCTTTGAATTTCGCTTTTTGTCGGTATTGGCCTCGCTGCAAGCTTTGCTAGAAAAAAAAGTATGCCCGAACGGACAACGGACGCAAAAGTTACTGCTCATTTTAGGTTATAGGTCTCATTTTTCGTGTGCTTACACACACGGTGTGCTGAACCGCGTGGCCGAGGGATGTGGGTTACCTTCCATGGTTCCTTGTGTACCCATAAACTCGGTAGTCTAGGCGCGGTTCATGATACGGTGGGCGAGTCCTCCACGACGATGGAGTTCGACGCTGTATTGAATGTAACATGCTGGCAGTAGGAGGTATTCGGGGCAGTATCTTAACCATAGGGAATGTATTTATTTGTAAAAAATTATATACTATTCTACTCTTTGAATTTCGTTTTTGTCGGTATTGGCCTCGCGCAAGCTTTCTAGAAAAAAAAGTATGCCCCGATCGGACAACGGACGCAAAAGTTACGCTCGTTTAGGTTATAGGTCTCATTTTTCGTGTGCTTACACCCACGGTGTGCTGAACCGCGTGGCCGAGGGATGTGGGTTACCTTCCATGGTTCCTTTGTACCCATAAACTCGTAGTCCTAGGCGCGGTTCATGATACGGTGGGCGAGTCCTCCACGACGATGGAGTTCGACGCTGTATTGAATGTAACATGCTGGCAGTAGGAGGTATTCGGGGCAGTATCTTAACCATAGGGAGTATTTATTTTGTAAAAAATTATATACTATTCTACTCTTTGAATTTCTTTTTGTCGTATTGGCCTCGCCGCAAGCTTTCTAGAAAAAAAAGTATGCCCCGAATCGGACAACGGACGCAAAAGTTACGCTCGTTTTAGGTTATAGGTCTCATTTTTCGTGTGCTTACACCCACGGTGTGCTGAACCGCGTGGCCGAGGGATGTGGGTTACCTTCCATGGTTCCTTGTGTACCCATAAACTCGGTAGTCTAGGCGCAGTTCATCATACGGTGGGCGAGTCCTCCACGACGATGGAGTTCGACGCTGTATTGAATGTAACATGCTAGCAGTAGGAGGTATTGGGGCAGTATCTTAACCATAGGGAAGTATTATTTTATAAAAAATTATATACTATTCTACTCTTTGAATTTCACTTTTTGTCGGTGTTGGCCTCGCTGCAAGCTTTCTAGAAAAAAAAGTATGCCCCGATCGGACAACGGACGCTAAAAGTTACTGCTCGTTTTAGGTTATAGGTCTCCTTTTTCGTGTGCTTACACCCACGGTGTGCTGAACCACGTGGCCGAGGGATGTGGTTACCTTCCATGGTTCCTTGTGTACCCATAAACTCGGTAGTCTAGGCGCGTTCATGAGACGGTGGGCGAGTCCTCCACACGATGGATGTTCGACGCTGTATTGAATCTAACATGCTGGCAGTTAGGAGGTATTCGGGGCAGTATCTTACCATAGGGAAGTATTTATTTTGTAAAAAATTATATACTATTCTACTCTTGAATTTCTCTTTTTGTCGGTAGTTGGCCTCGCTCGCAAGCTTTCTAGAAAAAAAAGTATGCCCTGAACGGACAACGGACGCAAAAGTTACGCTCGTTTTAGGTTATTGGTCTCATTTTTCGTGTGCTTACACCCACGGTGTGCTGAACCGCGTGGCCAAGGGATGTGGGTTACCTTCCATGGTTCCTTGTGTACCCATAAACTCAGTATTCCAGGCGCGGTTCGTGATACGGTGGGCGAGTCCTCCACGACGATGGAGTTCGACGCTTTATTGAATGTAACATGCTGGTAGTAGGAGGTATTCGGGGCAGTATCTTAACCATAGGGATGTATTTATTTTGTAAAAAATTATATACTATTCTACTCTTTGAATTTCGTTTTTGTCAGTATTGGCCTCGCCGCAAGCTTTCTAGAAAAAAAGTATGCCCCGATCGGACAACGGACGCAAAAGTTACGCTCGTTTAGGTTATAGGTCTCATTTTTCGTGTGCTTACACCCACGGTGTGCTGAACCGCGTGGCCGAGGGATGTGGGTTACCTTCCATGGTTCCTTGTGTACCCATAAACTCGGTAGTCTAGGCGTAGTTCATCATACGGTGGGCGAGTCCTCCACGACGATGGAGTTTCGACGCTGTATTGAATGTAACATGCTAGCAGTAGGAGGTATTTGGGGCAGTATCTTAACCATAGGGAAGTATTTATTTTATAAAAAAATTATATACTATTCTACTCTTTGAATTTCACTTTTTGTCGGTGTTGGCCTCGCTGCAAGCTTTCTAGAAAAAAAAGTATGCCCCGATCGGACAACGGACGTAAAAGTTACGCTCGTTTTAGGTTATAGGTCTCCTTTTTCGTGTGCTTACACCCACGGTGTGCTGAACCACGTGGCCGAGGGATGTGGGTTACCTTCCATGGTTACTTCTGTACCCATAAACTCGGTAGTCTAGGTGCGGTTCATGAGACGGTGGGCAAGTCCTCCACGACGATGGTGTTCGACGCTGTATTGAATAACATGCTGGCAGTACGAGGTATTCAGGGCAGTATCTTAACCATAGGGAAGTATTTATTTTGTAAAAAAATTATATACTATTCTACTCTTTGAATTTTGCTTTTTGTCGGTATTGGCCTCGCTGCAAGCTTTCTAGAAAAAAAAGTATGCCCCGAACGGACAACGGACGCAAAAGTTATGCTCGTTTTAGGTTATAGGTCTCATTTTCGTGTGCTTACACACACGGTGTGCTGAACCGCGTGGCCGAGGGATGTGGGTTACCTTCCATGGTTCCTTGTGTACCCATAAACTCGGTAGTCTAGGCGCGGTTCATGATACGGTGGGCGAGTCCTCCACGACGATGGAGTTCGACGCTGTATTGAATGTAACATGCTGGCAGTAGGAGGTATTCGGGGCAGTATCTTAACCATAGGGATGTATTTATTTGTAAAAAATTATATACTATTCTACTCCTTGAATTTGCTTTTTGTCGGTATTGGCCTCGCCGCAAGCTTTCTAGAAAAAAAAGTATGCCCCGATCGGACAACGGACTGCAAAAGTTATGCTCGTTTTAGGTTATAGGTCTCATTTTCGTGTGCTTACACCCACGGTGTGCTGAACCGCGTGGCCGAGGGATGTGGGTTACCTTCCATGGTTCCTTGTGTACCCATAAACTCGGTAGTCTAGGCGCGGTTCATGATACGGTGGGCGAGTCCTCCACGACGATGGAGTTCGACGCTGTATTGAATGTAACATGCTGGCAGTAGGAGGTATTCGGGGCAGTATCTTAACCATAGGGAAGTATTTATTTGTAAAAAATTATATACTATTCTACTCTTTGAATTTTCATTTTGTCGGTATTGGCCTCGCGCAAGCTTTCTAGAAAAAAAGTATGCCCCGATCGGACAACGGATGCAAAAGTTATGCTCGTTTAGGTTATAGGTCTCATTTTTCGTGTGCTTACACCCACGGTGTGCTGAACCGCGTGGCCGAGGGATGTGGGTTACCTTCCATGGTTCCTTGTGTACCCATAAACTCGGTAGTCTAGGCGCGGTTCATGATACGGTGGGCGAGTCCTCCACGACGATGGGAGTTCGACGCTGTATTGAATGTAACATGCTGGCAGTAGGAGGTATTCGGGCAGTATCTTAACCATAGGGAAGTATTTATTTTAAAAAAATTATATACTATTCTACTCTTGAATTTTGTTTTTGTCGGTATTGGCCTCGCTGCAAGCTTTCTAGAAAAAAAAGTATGCCCGAACGGACAACTGGACGCAAAAGTTATGCTCGTTTTAGGTTATAGGTCTCATTTTTCGTGTGCTTACACCCACGGTGTGCTGAACCGCGTGGCCGAGGGATGTGGGTTACCTTCCATGGTTCCTTGTGTACCCATAAACTCGGTAGTCTAGGCGCGGTTCATGATACGTGGGCGAGTCCTCCACCACGATGGAGTTCGACGCTGTATTGAATGTAACATGCTGGCAGTAGGAGGTATTCGGGGCAGTATCTTAACCATAGGGAATGTATTTATTTGTAAAAAATTATATACTATTCTACTCTTTGAATTTTGCTTTTTGTCGGTAGTTGGCCATGCGCGCAAGCTTTCTAGAAAAAAAAGTATGCCCCAATCGGACAACGGATGCAAAAGTTATGCTCGTTTTAGGTTATAGGTCTCATTTTCAGTGTGCTTACACCCACAGGTGTGCTGAACCGCGTGGCCGAGGGATGTGGGTTACCTTCCATGGTTCCTTGTGTACCCATAAACTCGGTAGTCTAGGCTGCTGGTTCATGATACGGTGGGCGAGTCCTCCACGACGATGGAGTTCGACGCTGTATTGAATGTAACATGCTGGCATAGGAGGTATTCGGGCAGTATCTTAACCATAGGGAAGTATTTATTTTATAAAAATTATATACTATTCTACTCTTTGAATTTCACTTTTTGTCGGTATGGCCTCGCTCAAGCTTTCTAGAAAAAAAAGTATGCCCGATACGGACAACGGACGCAAAAGTTACGCTCGTTTTAGGTTATAGGTCTCCTTTTCGTGTGCTTACACCCACGGTGTGCTGAACCGCGTGGCCGAGGGATGTGGGTTACCTTCCATGGTTCCTTGTGTACCCATAAACTCGTAGTCCTAGGCGCGGTTCATGATACGGTGGGCGAGTCCTCCACGACGATGGAGTTCGACGCTGTATTGAATGTAACATGCTGGCAGTAGGAGGTATTCGGGGCAGTATCTTAACCATAGGGAAGTATTATTTTGTAAAAAATTATATACTATTCTACTCTTTGAATTTTCTTTTTGTCGATATTGGCCTCGCCGCAAGCTTTCTAGAAAAAAAAGTATGCCCGAACGGACAACGGACGCAAAAGTTACGCTCATTTTAGGTTATAGGTCTCATTTTTCGTGTGCTTACACCCACGGTGTGCTGAACCGCGTGGCCGAGGGATGTGGGTTACCTTCCATGGTTCCTTGTGTACCCATAAACTCGGTAGTCTAGGCGCGGTTCATGATACGGTGGGCGAGTCCTCCACGACGATGGAGTTCGACGCTGTATTGAATGTAACATGCTGGCAGTAGGAGGTATTCAGGGCAGTATCTTAACCATAGGGAAGTATTTATTTTGTAAAAAAATTATATACTATTCTACTCTTTGAATTTGCTTTTTGTCGGTATTGGCCTCGCTGCAAGCTTTCTAGAAAAAAAAGTATGCCCCGAACGGACAACGGACGCAAAAGTTATGCTCCTTTTAGGTTATAGGTCTCATTTTTCGTGGGCTTACACACACGGTGTGCTGAACCGCGTGGCCGAGGGATGTGGGTTACCTTCCATGGTTCCTTGTGTACCCATAAACTCGGTAGTCTAGGCGCGGTTCATGCATACGGTGGGCGAGTCCTCCACGACGATGGAGTTCGACGCTGTATTGAATGTAACATGCTGGCAGTAGGAGGTATTCGGGGCAGTATCTTAACCATAGGGAAGTATTTATTTGATAAAAAATTATATACTATTCTACTCTTGAATTTTCGCTTTTTGTCGGTAGTTGGCCTCGCGGCAAGCTTTCTAGAAAAAAAAGTATGCTCCGATCGGACAACGGACGCAAAAGTTACGCTCGTTTTAGGTTATAGGTCTCATTTTTCGTGTGCTTACACCCACGGTGTGCTGAACCACGTGGCCGAGGGATGTGGGTTACCTTCCATGGTTACTTCTGTACCCATAAACTCAGTAGTCTAGGTGCGGTTCATGAGACGGTGGGCAAGTCCTCCACGACGATGGTGTTCGACGCTGTATTGAATATAACATGCTGGCAGTACGAGGTATTCGGGGCAGTATCTTAACCATAGGGAAGTATTTATTTTATAAAAAAATTATATACTATTCTACTCTTTGAATTTTGCTTTTTGTCGGTATTGGCCTCGCTGCAAGCTTTCTAGAAAAAAAAGTATGCCCGAACGGACAACGGACGCAAAAGTTACGCTCGTTTTAGGTTATAGGTCTCATTTTTCGTGTGCTTACACCCACGGTGTGCTGAACCGCAGTGGCCGAGGGATGTGGGTTACCTTCCATGGTTCCTTGTGTACCCATAAACTCAGTAGTCTAGGCGCGGTTCATGATACGGTGGGCGAGTCCTCCACGACGATGGAGTTCGACGCTGTATTGAATGTAACATGCTGGCAGTAGGAGGTATTCGGGGCAGTATCTTAACCATAGGGAAGTATTTATTTGTAAAAAAATTATATACTATTCTACTCTTTGAATTTTCTTTTTGTCGGTATTGGCCTCGCCGCAAGCTTTCTAGAAAAAAAAGTATGCCCCGAACGGACAACGGACGCAAAAGTTACGCTCATTTTAGGTTATAGGTCTCATTTTTCGTGTGCTTACACCCACGGTGTGCTGAACCGCGTGGCCGAGGGATGTGGGTTACCTTCCATGGTTCCTTGTGTACCCATAAACTCGGTAGTCTAGGCGCGGTTCATGATACGGTGGGCGAGTCCTCCACGACGATGGAGTTCGACGCTGTATTGAATGTAACATGCTGGCAGTAGGAGGTATTCGGGGCAGTATCTTAACCATAGGGAAGTATTTATTTTGTAAAAAATTATATACTATTCTACTCTTTGAATTTCGCTTTTTGTCGGTATTGGCCTCGCTGCAAGCTTTCTAGAAAAAAAAGTATGCCCCGAATCGGACAACGGACGCAAAAGTTACTGCTCGTTTAGGTTATAGGTCTCATTTTTCGTGTGCTTACACCCACGGTGTGCTGAACCGCGTGGCCGAGGGATGTGGGTTACCTTCCATGGTTCCTTGTGTACCCATAAACTCGGTAGTCTAGGCGCGGTTCATGATACGGTGGGCGAGTCCTCCACGACGATGGAGTTCGACGCTGTATTGAATGTAACATGCTGGCAGTAGGAGGTATTCGGGGCAGTATCTTAACCATAGGGATGTATTTATTTGTAAAAAAATTATATACTATTCTACTCTTGAATTTTGCTTTTTGTCGGTAGTTGGCCTCGCGGCAAGCTTTCTAGAAAAAAAAGTATGCCCGATCGGACAACGGACGCAAAAGTTATGCTCGTTTTAGGTTATAGGTCTCATTTTCGTGTGCTTACACCCACGGTGTGCTGAACCGCGTGGCCGAGGGATGTGGGTTACCTTCCATGGTTCCTTGTGTACCCATAAACTCGGTAGTCTAGGCGCGGTTCATGATACGGTGGGCGAGTCCTCCACGACGATGGAGTTCGACGCTGTATTGAATGTAACATGCTGGCAGTAGGAGGTATTCGGGCAGTATCTTAACCATAGGGAAGTATTTATTTTGTAAAAAATTATATACTATTCTACTCTTTGAATTTCGCTTTTTGTCGGTATTGGCCTCGCTGCAAGCTTTCTAGAAAAAAAAGTATGCCCCGACGGACAACGGACGCAAAAGTTACTGCTCGTTTTAGGTTATAGGTCTCATTTTTCGTGTGCTTACACACACGGTGTGCTGAACCGCGTGGCCGAGGGATGTGGGTTACCTTCCATGGTTCCTTGTGTACCCATAAACTCGGTAGTCTAGGCGCGGTTCATGATACGGTGGGCGAGTCCTCCACGACGATGGAGTTCGACGCTGTATTGAATGTAACATGCTGGCAGTAGGAGGTATTCGGGGCAGTATCTTAACCATAGGGAAGTATTTATTTGTAAAAAATTATATACTATTCTACTCTTTGAATTTTGCTTTTTGTCGGTAGTTGGCCTCGCTGCAAGCTTTCTAGAAAAAAAAGTATGCCCCGAATCGGACAACGGACGCAAAAGTTATGCTCGTTTTAGGTTATAGGTCTCCTTTTTCGTGTGCTTACACCCACGGTGTGCTGAACCGCGTGGCCGAGGGATGTGGGTTACCTTCCATGGTTCCTTGTGTACCCATAAACTCGGTAGTCTAGGTGCGGTTCATGATACGGTGGGCGAGTCCTCCACGACGATGGAGTTCGACGCTGTATTGAATGTAACATGCTGGCAGTAGGAGGTATTCGGGCAGTATCTTAACCATAGGGAAGTATTTATTTTATAAAAAATTATATACTATTCTACTCTTTGAATTTCCTTTTTGTCGGTGTTGGCCTCGCGCAAGCTTTCTAGAAAAAAAGTATGCCCCGAACGGACAACGGACGCAAAAGTTACGCTCGTTTTAGGTTATAGGTCTCATTTTTCGTGTGCTTACACCCACGGTGTGCTGAACCGCGTGGCCGAAGGGATGTGGGTTACCTTCCATGGTTCCTTGTGTACCCATAAACTCAGTAGTCTAGGCGCGGTTCATGATACGGTGGGCGAGTCCTCCACGACGATGGAGTTCGACGCTGTATTGAATGTAACATGCTGGCAGTAGGAGGTATTCGGGGCAGTATCTTAACCATAGGGAATGTATTTATTTTGTAAAAAATTATATACTATTCTACTCTTGAATTTTCGTTTTTGTCGGTATTGGCCTCGCCGCAAGCTTTCTAGAAAAAAAAGTATGCCCCGATCGGACAACGGACGCAAAAGTTACTGCTCGTTTTAGGTTATAGGTCTCATTTTTCGTGTGCTTACACCCACGGTGTGCTGAACCGCGTGGCCGAGGGATGTGGGTTACCTTCCATGGTTCCTTGTGTACCCATAAACTCGGTAGTCTAGGCGCGGTTCATGATACGGTGGGCGAGTCCTCCACGACGATGGAGTTCGACGCTGTATTGAATGTAACATGCTGGCAAGTAGGAGGTATTCGGGGCAGTATCTTAACCATAGGGAAGTATTTATTTTGTAAAAAATTATATACTATTCTACTCTTTGAATTTCGCTTTTTGTCGGTATTGGCCTCGCCTGCAAGCTTTCTAGAAAAAAAGTATGCCCTGAACGGACAACGGACGCAAAAGTTATGCTCATTTTAGGTTATAGGTCTCATTTTTCGTGTGCTTACACCCACGGTGTGCTGAACCGCGTGGCCGAGGGATGTGGGTTACCTTCCATGGTTCCTTGTGTACCCATAAACTCGGTAGTCTAGGCGCGGTTCATGATACGGTGGGCGAGTCCTCCACCACGATGGAGTTCGACGCTGTATTGAATGTAACATGCTGGCAGTAGGAGGTATTCGGGGCAGTATCTTAACCATAGGGAAGTATTTATTTGTAAAAAATTATATACTATTCTACTCTTGAATTTTGCTTTTTGTCGGTAGTTGGCCTCGCGCAAGCTTTCTAGAAAAAAAAGTATGCCCCGATCGGACAACGGATGCAAAAGTTATGCTCGTTTTAGGTTATAGGTCTCATTTTCGTGTGCTTACACCCACGGTGTGCTGAACCGCGTGGCCGAGGGATGTGGGTTACCTTCCATGGTTCCTTGTGTACCCATAAACTCGGTAGTCTAGGCGCGGTTCATGATACGGTGGGCGAGTCCTCCACGACGATGGAGTTCGACGCTGTATTGAATGTAACATGCTGGCAGTAGGAGGTATTCGGGGCAGTATCTTAACCATAGGGAAGTATTTATTTTGTAAAAAATTATATACTATTCTACTCTTTGAATTTCGCTTTTTGTCGGTATTGGCCTCGCTGCAAGCTTTCTAGAAAAAAAAGTATGCCCGAACGGACAACGGACGCAAAAGTTACGCTCGTTTTAGGTTATAGGTCTCATTTTTCGTGTGCTTACACCCACGGTGTGCTGAACCGCGTGGCCGAGGGATGTGGGTTACCTTCCATGGTTCCTTGTGTACCCATAAACTCGGTAGTCTAGGCGCAGTTCATGATACGGTGGGCGAGTCCTCCACGACGATGGAGTTCGACGCTGTATTGAATGTAACATGCTGGCAGTAGGAGGTATTCGGGGCAGTATCTTAACCATAGGGAAGTATTTATTTTGTAAAAAAATTATATACTATTCTACTCTTTGAATTTTGCTTTTTGTCGGTATTGGCCTCGCTGCAAGCTTTCTAGAAAAAAAAGTATGCCCCGAATCGGACAACGGACGCAAAAGTTATGCTCGTTTTAGGTTATAGGTCTCATTTTTCGTGTGCTTACACCCACGGTGTGCTGAACCGCGTGGCCGAGGGATGTGGGTTACCTTCCATGGTTCCTTGTGTACCCATAAACTCGGTAGTCTAGGCGCGGTTCATGATACGGTGGGCGAGTCCTCCACGACGATGGAGTTCGACGCTGTATTGAATGTAACATGCTGGCAGTAGGAGGTATTCGGGCAGTATCTTAACCATAGGGAAGTATTTATTTTATAAAAAATTATATACTATTCTACTCTTTGAATTTTACTTTTTGTCGGTGTTGGCCTCGCCGCAAGCTTTCTAGAAAAAAAGTATGCCCCGATCGGACAACGGACGCAAAAGTTACGCTCATTTTAGGTTATAGGTCTCCTTTTTCGTGTGCTTACACCCACGGTGTGCTGAACCGCGTGGCTGAGGGATGTGGGTTACCTTCCATGGTTCCTTGTGTACCCATAAACTCGGTAGTCTAGGCGCGGTTCATGATACGGTGGGCGAGTCCTCCACGACGATGGAGTTCGACGCTGTATTGAATGTAACATGCTGGCAGTAGGAGGTATTCGGGGCAGTATCTTAACCATAGGGAAGTATTTATTTTATAAAAAATTATATACTATTCTACTCTTTGAATTTCACTTTTTGTCGGTGTTGGCCTCGCCGCAAGCTTTCTAGAAAAAAAAGTATGCCCCGATCGGACAACGGACTGCAAAAGTTATGCTCGTTTTAGGTTATAGGTCTCCTTTTTCATGTGCTTACACCCACGGTGTGCTGAACCGCGTGGCCGAGGGATGTGGGTTACCTTCCATGGTTCCTTGTGTACCCATAAACTCGGTAGTCTAGGCGTGGTTATGATACGGTGGGCGAGTCCTCCACCACGATGGAGTTCGACGCTGTATTGAATGTAACATGCTGACAGTAGGAGGTATTTGGGGCAGTATCTTAACCATAGGGAAAGTATTTATTTTGTAAAAAATTATATACTATTCTACTCTTTGAATTTCTTTTTTGTCGGTATTGGCCTCGCCGCAAGCTTTCTAGAAAAAAAAGTATGCCCCGAACGGACAACGGACGCAAAAGTTAGCTCGTTTTAGGTTATAGGTCTCATTTTTCGTGTGCTTACACCCACGGTGTGCTGAACCTCGTGGCCGAGGGATGTGCGTTACCTTCCATGGTTCCCTGTGTACCCATAAACTCGGTAGTCTAGCGCAGGTTCATGATACGGTGGGCGAGTCCTCCACCACGATGGAGTTTGACGCTGTATTGAATGTAACATGCTGGCAATAGGAGGTATTCAGGGCAGTATCTTAACCATAGGGAAGTATTTATTTGTACAAAATTATATACTATTCTACTCTTTGAATTTTGCTTTTTGTCGGTATTGGCCTTCGCTGCATGCTTTCTAGATAAAAAAGTATGCCCCGAACGGACAATGGACGCAAAAGTTACGCTCGTTTTAGTTTATAGGTCTCATTTTTCGTGTGCTTACACCCACGATGTGCTGAACCGCGTGGGCGAGTGATGTGGGTTACCTTCCATGGTTCCTTTGTGTACCCATAAACTCGGTAGTCTATGTGCGGTTCATGATACGTGGGCGAGTCCTCCACCATGATGGAGTTCGACGCCGTATTGAATATAACATGCTGGCAGTAGAAGGTATTCAGGGCAGTATCTTAACCATAGGGAAGTAATTATTTTGTAAAAAATTATATACTATTCCACTCTTGATTTTCGCTTTTTGTCGGAGTTGGCCCTGCCGCAAGCTTTCTAGAAAAAAAAGTATGCCTCAATCGGACAATGGATCCAAAAGTTATGCTCGTTTTAGGTTATAGGTCTCCTTTTTCACGTGCTTACATCCACGGTGTGATGAATCGCGTGCCAAAATGATGTGGGTTACCTTCCATGGTTCTTGTCTATCCATAAATGCGGTAGTCTAGGCGCGGTTCATGATATGGTGGGCGAGTCCTCCACCGCGATGGAGTTCGACGTTGTATTGAATGTAACATGCTGGCAGTAGGAGGTATTCGGGGCGGTATCTTAACCATAGGGAAGTATTTATTTTGTAAAAAATTATATATTATTCTACTCTTTGAATTTTGCATTTTGTCAGTATAGGCCTCGCCGCAAGCTTTCTAGAATAAAAAGTATGCCCCGAACGGACAATGGACGCAAAAGTTACGCTCGTTTGAGGTTATAGGTTTCATTTTTTGTATGCTTACACCCACGATGTGCTGAACCGCGTGGCCGAGGGATGTGGGTTACCTTCCATGGTTCCTTTTGTACCCATAAACTTGGTAGTCAAGGCGCGGTTCATGATACGGTGGGCGAGTCCTTCGCCATGATGGAGCTCGACGCCGTATTGAATATAACATGCTGGCAGTAGGAGGTATTCGGGGCAGTATCTTAACGATAGGGAAGTATTTATTTTTTAGAAAACTATATACTATTCTACTCTTTGAATTTTTCATTTTGTCGGTATTAGCCTTGCCACAAGCTTTCTAGAAAAAAAGTATGCCCTAAATGGACAACGGACGCAAAAGTTTTGCTCATTTTAGGTTATAGGTCTCATTTTTCATGTGCTTACACCCACGGTGTGCTGAACCGTGTGGCCGAGGGAAGTGGGTTATCTTCCATTGTTCCTTGTGTTCCCATAAACTCAGTAGTCTAGGCGTGGTTCATGATACGGTGGGCGAGTCCTCCACCGCGATGGAGTTTGATGTTGTATTGAATGTAACATGCTGGTAGTAGGAGGTATTCGGGGCAGTATCTTAACCATAGGGAAGTATTTATTTTGTATAAAATTATATACTATTCTACTCTTTGAATTTTTCATTTTATCGGTGTTGGCCTCACCGCAAGCTTTCTAGAAAAAAAAAGTATGCCCCGATCGGACAACGGATGCAAAAGTTATGTTCGTTTTAGGTTATAGGTCGTCTTTTTCGTGTGCTTACACCCACGGTGTGCTCAACCGCGTGGCCGAGGGATGTGGGTTACCTTCCATGGTCCCTTGTGTACCCATAAACTCGGTAGTCTAGGCGCGGTTCATGATACAATGGGCGAGTCCTCCACCGCGATGGAATTCGATGTTGTATTGAATGTAACATGCTGGCAGTAGGAGGTATTCAGGGCAGTATCTTAACCATAGGGAAGTAATTATTTTGTAAAAAATTATATACTATTCTACTCTTTGAATTTCGCTTTTTGTCGGATTGGCCCCGTCGCAAGCTTTCTAGACAAAAAAGTATGCCTCAATCGGACAATGGATCCAAAAGTTATGCTCGTTTTAGGTTATAGGTCTCCTTTTTCACGTGCTTACATCCACGGTGTGATGAATCGCGTGCCAAAATGATGTGGGTTACCTTCCATGGTTCCTTGTCTATCCATAAATGCGGTAGTCTAGGCGCGGTTCATGATATGGTGGGCGAGTCCTCCACCGTGATGGAGTTTGACGTTGTATTGAATGTAACATGCTGGCAGTAGGAGGTATTCGGGGCGGTATTTTAACCATAGGGAAGTATTTATTTTTTAAAAAATTATATATTATTCTACTCTTTGAATTTTGCCTTTTGTCGGTATAGGCCTCGCCGCAAGCTTTCTAGAATAAAAAGTATGCCCCGAACGGACAATGGACGCAAAAGTTACGCTCGTTTGAGGTTATAGGTTTCATTTTTTGTATGCTTACACCCATGATGTGCTGAACCGCGTGGCCGAGGGATGTGGGTTACCTTCCATGGTTCCTTTTGTACCTATAAACTCGGTAGTCAAGGCGCGGTTCATGATACGGTGGGCAAGTCCTCCACAGCGATAGAGTTCGACACTGTATTGAAAGTAACATGCTAGCAGTAGGAGGTATTTGGGGCTGTATCTCAACAATAGGGATGTGGGTTACCTTCCATGGTTCCTTGTGTACCCATAAACTCGGTAGTCTAGGCGCGGTTCATGATACGATGGGCGAGTCCTCCACCACGATGGAGTTCGATGTTGTATTGAATGTAACATGCTGGCAGTAGGAGGTATTCAGGGCAGTATCTTAACCATAGGGAAGTAATTATTTTGTAAAAAATTATATACTATTCTACTCTTTGAATTTCGCTTTTTGTCGGAGTTGGCCCCGTCGCAAGCTTTCTAGAAAAAAAAGTATGCCTCAATCGGACAATGGATCCAAAAGTTATGCTCGTTTTAGGTTATAGGTCTCCTTTTTCACGTGCTTACATCCACGGTGTGATGAATCGCGTGCCAAAATGATGTGGCTTACCTTCCATGGTTCCTTGTCTATCCATAAATGCGGTAGTCTAGGCGCGGTTCATGATATGGTGGGCGAGTCCTCCACCGTGATGGAGTTTGACGTTGTATTGAATGTAACATGCTGGCAGTAGGAGGTATTCGGGGCGGTATCTTAACCATAGGGAAGTATTTATTTTTTAAAAAATTATAGATTATTCTACTCTTTGAATTTTGCATTTTGTCGGTATAGGCCTCGCCGCAAGCTTTCTAGAATAAAAAGTATGCCCCGAACGGACAATGGACGCAAAAGTTACGCTCGTTTGAGGTTATAGGTTTCATTTTTTGTATGCTTACACCCATGATGTGCTGAACCGCGTGGCCGAGGGATGTGGGTTACCTTCCATGGTTCCGTTTGTACCTATAAACTCGGTAGTCAAGGCGCGGTTCATGATACGGTGGGCAAGTCCTCCACCATGATGGAGTTCAACGCCGTATTGAATATAACATGCTGGCAGTAGGAGGTATTCGGGGCAGTATCTTAACCATAGGGAAGTATTTATTTTTTAAAAAACTATATACTATTCTACTCTTTGAATTTTTCATTTTGTCGGTATTGGCCTTGCCACAAGCTTTCTAGAAAAAAAAGTATGCCCCAAATGGACAACAGACGCAAAAGTTTTGCTCATTTTAGGTTATAGGTCTCATTTTTCATGTGCTTACACCCACGGTGTGCTGAACCGTGTGGCCGAGGGAAGTGGGTTACCTTCCATTGTTCCTTGTGTTCCCATAAACTCAGTAGTCTAGGCGTGGTTCATGATACGGTGGGCGAGTCCTCCACCGCGATGAAGTTTGATGCTGTATTGAATGTAACATGCTGATAGTAGGAGGTATTCGGGGCAGTATCTTATCCATAGGGAAGTAAAGTATTTATTTTGTAAAAAATTATATACTATTGTACTCTTTGAATTTTTCATTTTATCGGTGTTGGCCTCACCGCAAGCTTTCTAGAAAAAAAAAAGTATGCCCCGATCGGACAACGGATGCAAAAGTTATGTTCGTTTTAGGTTATAGGTCGTCTTTTTCGTGTGCTTACACCCACGGTGTGCTGAACCGCGTGGCCGAGGGATGTGGGTTACCTTCCATGGTTCCTTGTGTACCCATAAACTCGGTAGTCTAGGCGCGGTTCATGATACAATGGGCGAGTCCTCCACCGCGATGGAATTCGATGTTGTATTGAATGTAACATGCTGGCAGTAGGAGGTATTCAGGGCAGTATCTTAACCATAGGGAAGTAATTATTTTGTAAAAAATTATATACTATTCTACTCTTTGAATTTCGCTTTTTGTCGGATTGGCCCCGTCGCAAGCTTTCTAGACAAAAAAGTATGCCTCAATCGGACAATGGATCCAAAAGTTATGCTCGTTTTAGGTTATACGTCTCCTTTTTCACGTGCTTACATCCACGGTGTGATGAATCGCGTGCCAAAATGATGTGGGTTACCTTCCATGGTTCCTTGTCTATCCATAAATGCGGTAGTCTAGGCGCGGTTCATGATATGGTGGGCGAGTCCTCCACCGTGATGGAGTTTGACGTTGTATTGAATGTAACATGCTGGCACTAGGAGGTATTCGGGGCGGTATTTTAACCATAGGGAAGTATTTATTTTTTAAAAAATTATATATTATTCTACTCTTTGAATTTTGCCTTTTGTCGGTATAGGCCTCGCCGCAAGCTTTCTAGAATAAAAAGTATGCCCCGAACGGACAATGGACGCAAAAGTTACGCTCGTTTGAGGTTATAGGTTTCATTTTTTGTATGCTTACACCCATGATGTGCTGAACCGCGTGGCCGAGGGATGTGGGTTACCTTCCATGGTTCCTTTTGTACCTATAAACTCGGTAGTCAAGGCGCGGTTCATGATACGGTGGGCAAGTCCTCCACAGCGATAGAGTTCGACACTGTATTGAAAGTAACATGCTAGCAGTAGGAGGTATTTGGGGCTGTATCTCAACAATAGGGATGTGGGTTACCTTCCATGGTTCCTTGTGTACCCATAAACTCGGTAGTCTAGGCGCGGTTCATGATACGATGGGCGAGTCCTCCACCACGATGGAGTTCGATGTTGTATTGAATGTAACATGCTGGCAGTAGGAGGTATTCAGGGCAGTATCTTAACCATAGGGAAGTAATTATTTTGTAAAAAATTATATACTATTCTACTCTTTGAATTTCGCTTTTTGTCGGAGTTGGCCCCGTCGCAAGCTTTCTAGAAAAAAAAGTATGCCTCAATCGGACAATGGATCCAAAAGTTATGCTCGTTTTAGGTTATAGGTCTCCTTTTTCACGTGCTTACATCCACGGTGTGATGAATCGCGTGCCAAAATGATGTGGCTTACCTTCCATGGTTCCTTGTCTATCCATAAATGCGGTAGTCTAGGCGCGGTTCATGATATGGTGGGCGAGTCCTCCACCGTGATGGAGTTTGACGTTGTATTGAATGTAACATGCTGGCAGTAGGAGGTATTCGGGGCGGTATCTTAACCATAGGGAAGTATTTATTTTTTAAAAAATTATAGATTATTCTACTCTTTGAATTTTGCATTTTGTCGGTATAGGCCTCGCCGCAAGCTTTCTAGAATAAAAAGTATGCCCCGAACGGACAATGGACGCAAAAGTTACGCTCGTTTGAGGTTATAGGTTTCATTTTTTGTATGCTTACACCCATGATGTGCTGAACCGCGTGGCCGAGGGATGTGGGTTACCTTCCATGGTTCCTTTTGTACCTATAAACTCGGTAGTCAAGGCGCGGTTCATGATACGGTGGGCAAGTCCTCCACCATGATGGAGTTCAACGCCGTATTGAATATAACATGCTGGCAGTAGGAGGTATTCGGGGCAGTATCTTAACCATAGGGAAGTATTTATTTTTTAAAAAACTATATACTATTCTACTCTTTGAATTTTTCATTTTGTCGGTATTGGCCTTGCCACAAGCTTTCTAGAAAAAAAAGTATGCCCCAAATGGACAACAGACGCAAAAGTTTTGCTCATTTTAGGTTATAGGTCTCATTTTTCATGTGCTTACACCCACGGTGTGCTGAACCGTGTGGCCGAGGGAAGTGGGTTACCTTCCATTGTTCCTTGTGTTCCCATAAACTCAGTAGTCTAGGCGTGGTTCATGATACGGTGGGCGAGTCCTCCACCGCGATGAAGTTTGATGCTGTATTGAATGTAACATGCTGATAGTAGGAGGTATTCGGGGCAGTATCTTATCCATAGGGAAGTAAAGTATTTATTTTGTAAAAAATTATATACTATTGTACTCTTTGAATTTTTCATTTTATCGGTGTTGGCCTCACCGCAAGCTTTCTAGAAAAAAAAAGTATGCCCCGATCGGACAACGGATGCAAAAGTTATGTTCGTTTTAGGTTATAGGTCGTCTTTTTCGTGTGCTTACACCCACGGTGTGCTGAACCGCGTGGCCGAGGGATGTGGGTTACCTTCCATGGTTCCTTGTGTACCCATAAACTCGGTAGTCTAGGCGCGGTTCATGATACAATGGGCGAGTCCTCCACCGCGATGGAATTCGATGTTGTATTGAATGTAACATGCTGGCAGTAGGAGGTATTCAGGGCAGTATCTTAACCATAGGGAAGTAATTATTTTGTAAAAAATTATATACTATTCTACTCTTTGAATTTCGCTTTTTGTCGGATTGGCCCCGTCGCAAGCTTTCTAGACAAAAAAGTATGCCTCAATCGGACAATGGATCCAAAAGTTATGCTCGTTTTAGGTTATACGTCTCCTTTTTCACGTGCTTACATCCACGGTGTGATGAATCGCGTGCCAAAATGATGTGGGTTACCTTCCATGGTTCCTTGTCTATCCATAAATGCGGTAGTCTAGGCGCGGTTCATGATATGGTGGGCGAGTCCTCCACCGTGATGGAGTTTGACGTTGTATTGAATGTAACATGCTGGCACTAGGAGGTATTCGGGGCGGTATTTTAACCATAGGGAAGTATTTATTTTTTAAAAAATTATATATTATTCTACTCTTTGAATTTTGCCTTTTGTCGGTATAGGCCTCGCCGCAAGCTTTCTAGAATAAAAAGTATGCCCCGAACGGACAATGGACGCAAAAGTTACGCTCGTTTGAGGTTATAGGTTTCATTTTTTGTATGCTTACACCCATGATGTGCTGAACCGCGTGGCCGAGGGATGTGGGTTACCTTCCATGGTTCCTTTTGTACCTATAAACTCGGTAGTCAAGGCGCGGTTCATGATACGGTGGGCAAGTCCTCCACAGCGATAGAGTTCGACACTGTATTGAAAGTAACATGCTAGCAGTAGGAGGTATTTGGGGCTGTATCTCAACAATAGGGATGTGGGTTACCTTCCATGGTTCCTTGTGTACCCATAAACTCGGTAGTCTAGGCGCGGTTCATGATACGATGGGCGAGTCCTCCACCACGATGGAGTTCGATGTTGTATTGAATGTAACATGCTGGCAGTAGGAGGTATTCAGGGCAGTATCTTAACCATAGGGAAGTAATTATTTTGTAAAAAATTATATACTATTCTACTCTTTGAATTTCGCTTTTTGTCGGAGTTGGCCCCGTCGCAAGCTTTCTAGAAAAAAAAGTATGCCTCAATCGGACAATGGATCCAAAAGTTATGCTCGTTTTAGGTTATAGGTCTCCTTTTTCACGTGCTTACATCCACGGTGTGATGAATCGCGTGCCAAAATGATGTGGCTTACCTTCCATGGTTCCTTGTCTATCCATAAATGCGGTAGTCTAGGCGCGGTTCATGATATGGTGGGCGAGTCCTCCACCGTGATGGAGTTTGACGTTGTATTGAATGTAACATGCTGGCAGTAGGAGGTATTCGGGGCGGTATCTTAACCATAGGGAAGTATTTATTTTTTAAAAAATTATAGATTATTCTACTCTTTGAATTTTGCATTTTGTCGGTATAGGCCTCGCCGCAAGCTTTCTAGAATAAAAAGTATGCCCCGAACGGACAATGGACGCAAAAGTTACGCTCGTTTGAGGTTATAGGTTTCATTTTTTGTATGCTTACACCCATGATGTGCTGAACCGCGTGGCCGAGGGATGTGGGTTACCTTCCATGGTTCCTTTTGTACCTATAAACTCGGTAGTCAAGGCGCGGTTCATGATACGGTGGGCAAGTCCTCCACCATGATGGAGTTCAACGCCGTATTGAATATAACATGCTGGCAGTAGGAGGTATTCGGGGCAGTATCTTAACCATAGGGAAGTATTTATTTTTTAAAAAACTATATACTATTCTACTCTTTGAATTTTTCATTTTGTCGGTATTGGCCTTGCCACAAGCTTTCTAGAAAAAAAAGTATGCCCCAAATGGACAACAGACGCAAAAGTTTTGCTCATTTTAGGTTATAGGTCTCATTTTTCATGTGCTTACACCCACGGTGTGCTGAACCGTGTGGCCGAGGGAAGTGGGTTACCTTCCATTGTTCCTTGTGTTCCCATAAACTCAGTAGTCTAGGCGTGGTTCATGATACGGTGGGCGAGTCCTCCACCGCGATGAAGTTTGATGCTGTATTGAATGTAACATGCTGATAGTAGGAGGTATTCGGGGCAGTATCTTATCCATAGGGAAGTAAAGTATTTATTTTGTAAAAAATTATATACTATTGTACTCTTTGAATTTTTCATTTTATCGGTGTTGGCCTCGCCGCAAGCTTTCTAGAAAAAAAAGTATGCCCTGATCGGACAACGGATGCAAAAGTTATGTTCGTTTTAGGTTATAGGTCGTCTTTTTCGTGTGCTTACACGCACGGTGTGCTGAACCTCGTGGCCAAGGGATGTGGGTTACCTTCCATGGTTCCTTGTGTACCCATAAACTCGGTAGTCTAGGCGCGGTTCATGACACGGTGGGCAAGTCCTCCACCACGACGGAGTTCGACGCTGTATTGAATGTAACATGCTGGCAGTAGGGAGGTATTCGGAGCAGTATCTAACCATAGGGAAGTATTTATTTTGTAAAAAATTATATACTATTCTACTCTTTGAATTTCGCTTTTTGTCGGTGTTGGCCTCGCCGCAAGCTTTCTAGAAAAAAAAGTATGCCTCAATCGGACAATGGCTGCAAACAGTTATGCTAGTTTTAGGTTATAGGTCTTCTTTTCGTGTGCTTACTCCACGGTGTGATGAATCGCGTGCCAAAGAATGATGTGGGTTACATTTCCATGGTTCCTTTTCTATCCTAAATGCGGTAGTCTAGGCAGCGGTTCATGATATGG
>MU847848.1:0-30830 GCA_032690845.1 Eleusine coracana subsp. coracana
TAGGTACAGTCTCATTTTTCGTGTGCTTACACCCACGGTGCTGACCGCGTGGCCGAGGGATGCGGGTTTACCTTCCATGGTTCCTTGTGTACCCATAAACTGGGTAGTCTAGGCGCGGTTCATGATACAATGGGCGAGTCCCTCCACCACGATGGAGTTTGACGCTGTATTGAATTTAACATGCAGGCAGTAGGGGTATTCGGGGTGGTATCTCATCATAGGGAAGTATTTATTTTGGTAAAACATTATATACTATCTACTCTTTGAATTTTGCTTTTGTCAGTGTTGGCCTCGCCACAAAACTTTCTAGAAAAAAAAGTATGCCCCGAACGGACAAAAGGAATGAAAAAGTTCGCTCGTTTTAGGTTATAGGTCTCATTTTTGTGTGCTTACACCCACGGTGTGCTAAACCACTTGGCCGAGGGATGTGGGGTATCTTCAATGGTTCCTTGGGTACCCATAAACTCAGTAGTCTAGGCGTGGTTCATGATACGGTGGGCGGAGTCCTCGACCGTGATGGAGTTCGATGCGGTATTAAATGTAACATGCTAGCAGTAGGAGGTATTATGGGCGGTATCTCAACCATAGGGAAGTATTTATTTGTAATAAATTATATACTATTCTACTCTTTGAATTTTGCTTTTTGTCGGTGTTGGCCTCGCCGCAAGCTTTCTAAAAAAAAGTATGCCCCGAACGGACAACGGTTGCAAAAGTTATGCTTGTTTTAGGTTACAGGTCTCATTTTTGTGTGCTTACACCCACGGTGTGCTGAACCGCGTGGCCGAGGATGTGGGTTATCTTCCATGGTTCCTTGTGTACCCATAACTCAGTAGTCTAGGCGTGGTTCATGATACGGTGGGCGAGTCCTCCACCGCGATGGAGTTCGATGTTGTATTAATGTAACATGCTGGCAGTAGGAGGTATTCTGGGTGGTACCTCAACCATAGGGAAGTATTTATTTTGTAAAAAATTATATACTATTCTACTCTTTGAATTTTGCTTTTTGTCTTTGTTGGCCTTGCCACAGGCTTTCTAGAAAAAAAAAAGTATGCCCTGATCGGACAATGGATACAAAGTTATGCTCGTTTTAGGTTATGGGTCTGCTTTTTTGTGTGCTTACATCCACGGTGTGATGAACTGCGTGCTTGAATGATGTGGGTTACCTTCCATGGTTCCTTGTCTACCCATAAATGCGGTAGTATAGGTGCGGTGCATGATATGGTGGGCGACTCCTCCATCGTGATGGAGTTCGACATTGTATTGAATGTAACATGCTAGCAGTAGGAGGTACTCCGGGCAGTATCTCAACCATAGGGAAGTATTTATTTTAATAAAATTATATACTATTCTACTTTTTAAATTTGTTTTTTGTCGTGTTGGCCTCACCGCAAGCTTTCTAGAAAAAAAAAGTATGCCCTGATCGGACAACGGATGCAAAAGTTATGCTCATTTTAGGTTATTGGTCTCCTTTTTCGTGTGCTTACATCCACAGTGTGATGAACCGCGTGCCAAATTGATTTGGGTTACCTTCCATGGTTCCTTGCGTACCCATAAATGCGGTAGTATAGGCACGGTTCATGATATGGTGGGCGAGTCCTCCACCGCGATGGAGTTCGATGTTGTACTGAATGTAACATGCTAGCAGTAGGAGGTCTTCGAGCGGTATCTCAACCATAGGGAAGTATTTATTTTTAATAAAATTATATACTATTCTACTCTTTGAATTTTCTTTTGGTCGGTGTTGGCCTCGCCGCAAGCTTTCTAGAAAAAAAGTTTGTCCCGAACGGCCAACAGATACAAAAGTTACGCTCGTTTTAGGTTATCGGTCTCATTTTTTGTGGGCTTACACCCACGGTGTGCTGAACTGCATGGCCGAGGGATGTGGGTTACCTTCCCTGGTTCCTTGTGTACCCATAAACTCGATAGTCTAGGTGTGGTTCATGATACGGTGGGCGAATCATCCACCGCGATGGAGTTTGATGTTGTATTGAATGTAACATGCTAGTAGTAGGAGGTATTCAGGGTGGTATCTCAACCATAGGGAAGTATTTATTTTGTAAAAAAATTATATACAATTCTACTCTTTGAATTTCACTTTTTGTCGGTGTTGGCCTCGCTGCAAGCTTTCTAGAAAAAAAAAGTATGCCCTGATCGGACAACGGATGCAAAAGTTATGCTCGTTTTAGGTTATTGCTCTCTACTTTCGTGTGCTTACATCCACAGTGTGATGAACCACGTGCCAAATTTATGTGGGTTACCTTCCATGGTACCTTGTGTACCCATAAATGTGGTAGTATTGGCACAGTTCATGATATGGTGGGCGAGTCCTCCACCGCAATGGAGTTCGACGTTGTATTGAATGTAACATGCTAGCAGTAGGAGGTACTCTGGCGGTATCTCAACCATAGGGAAGTATTTATTTTTAATAAAATTATATACTATTCTACTCTTTGAATTTTGCTTTTTGTCGGTGTTGGCCTCGTCTCAAGTTTTCTAGAAAAAAAGTATGTCCCGAACGGACAATGGCTACAAAAGTTACGCTCGTTTTAGGGTATAGGTCTCATTTTTCGTGTGCTTACACCCACGGTGTGCTGAACCGCGTGGTCGAGGGATGTGGGTTACCTTCCATGGTTCCTTGTGAACCCATAAACTCGATAGTCTAGGCGCAGTTCATGATACGGTGGGCGAATCCCCCACCGCGATGGAGTTTGATGTTGTATTGAATGTAACATGCTGGTAGTAGGAGGTATTCAGGGCGGTATCTCAACCATAGGGAAGTATTTATTTTGTAAAAAAATATATACAATTCTACTCTTTGAATTTCTCTTTTTGTCGGTGTTGGCCTCACTGCAAGCTTTCTAGAAAAAAAAAAAGTATGCTCATTTTTGGTTATTGGTCTCCTTTTTCATGTGCTTACATCCACGGTTTGATGAACCACATGCACGAATGATGTGGGTTACCTTCCATGGTTCCTTGTGTACCCATAAATGCGGTAGTATAGGGGCGGTTCATGATACGGTGGGCGAGTCCTCCACCGCGATGGAGTTCGATGTTGTATTAAATGTAACATGCTGGCAGTAGGAGGTATTCTGGGTGGTACCTCAACCATAGGGAAGTATTTATTTTGTAAAAATTATATACTATTCTACTCTTTGAATTTTGCTTTTTGTCTTTGTTGGCCTTGCCACAGGCTTTCTAGAAAAAAAAAAGTATGCCCTGATCGGACAATGGATACAAAAGTTATGCTCGTTTTAGGTTATGGGTCTGCTTTTTTGTGTGCTTACATCCACGGTGTGATGAACTGCGTGCTTGAATGATGTGGGTTACCTTCCATGGTTCCTTGTCTACCCATAAATGCGGTAGTATAGGTGCGGTGCATGATATGGTGGGCGACTCCTCCATCGTGATGGAGTTCGACATTGTATTGAATGTAACATGCTAGCAGTAGGAGGTACTCCGGGCAGTATCTCAACCATAGGGAAGTATTTATTTAATAAAATTATATACTATTCTACTTTTTAAATTTTGTTTTTTGTCGGTGTTGGCCTCACCGCAAGCTTTCTAGAAAAAAAAGTATGCCCTGATCGGACAACGGATGCAAAAGTTATGCTCATTTTAGGTTATTGGTCTCCTTTTTCGTGTGCTTACATCCACAGTGTGATGAACCGTGTGCCAAATTGATTTGGGTTACCTTCCATGGTTCCTTGCGTACCCATAAATGCGGTAGTATAGGCACGGTTCATGATATGGTGGGCGAGTCCTCCACCGCGATGGAGTTCGATGTTGTACTGAATGTAACATGCTAGCAGTAGGAGGTCTTCGAGCGGTATCTCAACCATAGGGAAGTATTTATTTTAATAAAATTATATACTATTCTACTCTTTGAATTTTTCTTTTGGTCGGTGTTGGCCTCGCCGCAAGCTTTCTAGAAAAAAAGTTTGTCCCGAACGGCCAACAGATACAAAAGTTACGCTCGTTTTAGGTTATCGGTCTCATTTTTTGTGGGCTTACACCCACGGTGTGCTGAACTGCATGGCCGAGGGATGTGGGTTACCTTCCCTGGTTCCTTGTGTACCCATAAACTCGATAGTCTAGGTGTGGTTCATGATACGGTGGGCGAATCCTCCACCGCGATGGAGTTTGATGTTGTATTGAATGTAACATGCTAGTAGTAGGAGGTATTCAGGGTGGTATCTCAACCATAGGGAAGTATTTATTTTGTAAAAAATTATATACAATTCTACTCTTTGAATTTCACTTTTTGTCGGTGTTGGCCTCGCTGCAAGCTTTCTAGAAAAAAAAAGTATGCCCTGATCGGACAACGGATGCAAAAGTTATGCTCGTTTTAGGTTATTGCTCTCTACTTTCGTGTGCTTACATCCACAGTGTGATGAACCACGTGCCAAATTTATGTGGGTTACCTTCCATGGTACCTTGTGTACCCATAAATGTGGTAGTATTGGCACAGTTCATGATATGGTGGGCGAGTCCTCCACCGCAATGGAGTTCGACGTTGTATTGAATGTAACATGCTAGCAGTAGGAGGTACTCTGGCGGTATCTCAACCATAGGGAAGTATTTATTTTTAATAAAATTATATACTATTCTACTCTTTGAATTTTGCTTTTTGTCGGTGTTGGCCTCGTCTCAAGTTTTCTAGAAAAAAAGTATGTCCCGAACGGACAATGGCTACAAAAGTTACGCTCGTTTTAGGTTATAGGTCTCATTTTTGTGTGCTTACACCCACGGTGTGCTAAACCGCGTGGCCGATGGATGTGGGTTATCTTCCATGGTTCCTTGTGTACCCATAAACTCAGTAGTCTAGGCGTGGTTCATGATACGGTGGGCGAGTCCTCCACCGTGATGGAGTTCGATGCTGTATTAAATGTAACATGCTAGCAGTAGGAGGTATTATGGGCGGTATCTCAACCATAGGGAAGTATTTATTTTGTAATAAATTATATACTATTCTACTCTTTGAATTTTGCTTTTTGTCGGTGTTGGCCTCACCGCAAGCTTTCTAAAAAAAAGTATGCCCCGAACGGACAACGGTTGCAAAAGTTATGCTTGTTTTAGGTTACAGGTCTCATTTTGTGTGCTTACACCCACGGTGTGCTGAACCGCGTGGCCGAGGGATGTGGGTTATCTTCCATGGTTCCTTGTGTACCCATAAACTCAGTAGTCTAGGCGTCGTTCATGATACGGTGGGCGAGTCCTCCACCGCGATGGAGTTCGATGCTGTATTAAATGTAACATGCTAGCAGTAGGAGGTATTATGGGCGGTATCTCAACCATAAGGAAGTATTTATTTTGTAAAAAATTATATACTATTCTACTCTTTGAATTTTCCTTTTTGTCGGTGTTGGCCTCGCCGCAAGCTTTCTAGAAAAAAAGTATGCCCCGAACGGACAACGGATGCAAAAGTTATGCTTGTTTTAGGTTACAGGTCTCATTTTTTGTGTGCTTACACCCACGGTGTGCTGAACCTCATGACCGAGGGATGTGGGTTACCTTCCATGGTTCCTTGTGTACCCATAAACTCGATAGTCTAGGCATGGTTCATGATACGGTGGGTAAATCCTCCACCGCGATGGAGTTCGATGCTGTATTGAATGTAACATGCTAGAAGTAGGAGGTATTCGGGGTGGTATCTCAATCATAGGGAAGTATTTATTTTATAAAACATTATATACAATTCTACTCTTTGAATTTTGCTTTTTGTCAGTGTTGGCCTAGCCGCCAGCTTTCTAGAAAAAAAGTATGCCCTCAACAGACAACGGACACAAAAGTTACACTCGTTTTAGGTTATAGGTCTCATTTTTGTGTGCTTACACCCACGGTGTCCTGAACCGCGTGGCCGAGGGATGTGGGTTATCTTCCATGGTTCCTTGTGTACCCATAAACTCAGTAGTCTAGGCGTGGTTCATGATACGGTGGGCGAGTCCTCCACAGCGATGGAGTTCGATGCTGTATTAAATGTAACATGCTAGCAGTAGGAGGTATTATGGGCGGTATCTCAACCATAGGGAAGTATTTATTTTGTAAAAAATTATATACTATTCTACTCATCGAATTTTGCTTTTTGTCGGTGTTGGCCTCGCCGCAAGCTTTCTAGAAAAAAAGTATGCTCCGAACGGACAACGGATGCAAAAGTTATGCTTGTTTTAGGTTACAGGTCTCATTTTTGTGTGCTTACACCCACGGTGTGCTGAACCGCGTGGCCGAGGGATGTGGGTTATCTTCCATGGTTCCTTGTGTACCCATAAACTCAGTAGTCTAGGCGTCGTTCATGATACGGTGGGCGAGTCCTCCACCGCGATGGAGTTCGATGCTGTATTAAATGTAACATGCTAGCAGTAGGAGGTATTATGGGCGGTATCTCAACCATAAGGAAGTATTTATTTTGTAAAACATTATATACTATTCTACTCTTTGAATTTTGCTTTTTGTCGGTGTTGGCCTCGCTGCAAACTTTCTAGAAAAAAAGTATGCCCCGAACGGACAAAGAATGCAAAAGTTACGCTCGTTTTAGGTTATAGGTCTCATTTTTCGTGTGCTTACACCCACGGTGTGCTGAACCACATGGCCGAGGGATGTGGGTTACCTTCTATGGTTCGTTGTGTACCCATAAACTCGATAGTCTAAGCGGTTCATGATACAGTGGGCAAATCCTCCACATTCATGGAGTTCGATGTTGTATTGAATGTAACATGCTGGCAGTAGGGAAGTATTTATTTTTTAAAAAATTATATACCATTCTACTCTTTGAATTTCGCTTTTTGCCGGTGTTGGCCTCGCCACAAGCTTTCTAGAAAAAAAAGTATGCCCTGATCGGACAATGGATGCAAAAGTTATGCTTGTTTTAGGTTATTGGTCTCCTTTTTCGTGTGCTTACATCCACCGTGATATGAACCGCATGCCCAAATAATGTGGGTTACCTTCCATGGTTCATTGTGTACCCATAAACTCGGTAGTCTAGACATGGTTCATGATACGATGGGCGAGTCCTCCACCACAATGGAGTTCAACGCTGTATTGAATGTAACATGCTGGCAGTAGGAGGTATTCTGGGTGGTACCTCAACCATAGGGAAGTATTTATTTTGTAACAAATTATATACTATTCCACACTTTGAATTTTACTTTTTATCAGTGTTGGCCTAGCCGCAAGCTTTCTAGAAAAAAAGTATGTCCTGAACGGACAACGGACACAAAAGTTACGCTCGTTTTAGGTTATAGGTCTCATTTTTGTGTGCTTACACCCACGGTGTGCTAAACCGCGTGGCCGATGGATGTGGGTTATCTTCCATGGTTCCTTGTGTACCCATAAACTCAGTAGTCTAGGCGTGGTTCATGATACGGTGGGCGAGTCCTCCACCGTGATGGAGTTCGATGCTGTATTAAATGTAACATGCTAGCAGTAGGAGGTATTATGGGCGGTATCTCAACCATAGGGAAGTATTTATTTTGTAATAAATTATATACTATTCTACTCTTTGAATTTTGCTTTTTGTCGGTGTTGGCCTCACCGCAAGCTTTCTAAAAAAAAGTATGCCCCGAACGGACAACGGTTGCAAAAGTTATGCTTGTTTTAGGTTACAGGTCTCATTTTTGTGTGCTTACACCCACGGTGTGCTGAACCGCGTGGCCGAGGGATGTGGGTTATCTTCCATGGTTCCTTGTGTACCCATAAACTCAGTAGTCTAGGCGTCGTTCATGATACGGTGGGCGAGTCCTCCACCGCGATGGAGTTCGATGCTGTATTAAATGTAACATGCTAGCAGTAGGAGGTATTATGGGCGGTATCTCAACCATAAGGAAGTATTTATTTTGTAAAAAATTATATACTATTCTACTCTTTGAATTTTCCTTTTTGTCGGTGTTGGCCTCGCCGCAAGCTTTCTAGAAAAAAAGTATGCCCCGAACGGACAACGGATGCAAAAGTTATGCTTGTTTTAGGTTACAGGTCTCATTTTTTGTGTGCTTACACCCACGGTGTGCTGAACCTCATGACCGAGGGATGTGGGTTACCTTCCATGGTTCCTTGTGTACCCATAAACTCGATAGTCTAGGCATGGTTCATGATACGGTGGGTAAATCCTCCACCGCGATGGAGTTCGATGCTGTATTGAATGTAACATGCTAGAAGTAGGAGGTATTCGGGGTGGTATCTCAATCATAGGGAAGTATTTATTTTATAAAACATTATATACAATTCGACTCTTTGAATTTTGCTTTTTGTCAGTGTTGGCCTAGCCGCCAGCTTTCTAGAAAAAAAGTATGCCCTCAACAGACAACGGACACAAAAGTTACACTCGTTTTAGGTTATAGGTCTCATTTTGGTGTGCTTACACCCACGGTGTCCTGAACCGCGTGGCCGAGGGATGTGGGTTATCTTCCATGGTTCCTTGTGTACCCATAAACTCAGTAGTCTAGGCGTGGTTCATGATACGGTGGGCGAGTCCTCCACAGCGATGGAGTTCGATGCTGTATTAAATGTAACATGCTAGCAGTAGGAGGTATTATGGGTGGTATCTCAACCATAGGGAAGTATTTATTTTGTAAAAAATTATATACTATTCTACTCATCGAATTTTGCTTTTTGTCGGTGTTGGCCTCGCCGCAAGCTTTCTAGAAAAAAAGTATGCTCCGAACGGACAACGGATGCAAAAGTTATGCTTGTTTTAGGTTACACGTCTCATTTTTCGTGTGCTTACACCCACGGTGTGCTGAACCGCGTGGCCGAGGGATGCGGGTTACCTTCCATGGTTCCTTGTGTACCCATAAACTGGGTAGTCTAGGCGCGGTTCATGATACAATGGGCGAGTCCTCCACCACGATGGAGATTGACGCTGTATTGAATTTAACATGCAGGCAGTAGGAGGTATTCGGGGTGGTATCTCAATCATAGGGAAGTATTTATTTTGTAAAACATTATATACTATTCTACTCTTTGAATTTTGCTTTTTGTCGGTGTTGGCCTCGCCACAAACTTTCTAGAAAAAAAGTATGCCCCGAACGGACAAAGAATGCAAAAGTTACGCTCGTTTTAGGTTATAGGTCTCATTTTTGTGTGCTTACACCCACGGTGTGCTAAACCGCGTGGCCGAGGGATGTGGGTTATCTTCAATGGTTCCTTGTGTACCCATAAACTCAGTAGTCTAGGCGTGGTTCATGATACGGTGGGCGAGTCCTCGACCGTGATGGAGTTCGATGCGGTATTAAATGTAACATGCTAGCAGTAGGAGGTATTATGGGCGGTATCTCAACCATAGGGAAGTATTTATTTTGTAATAAATTATATACTATTCTACTCTTTGAATTTTGCTTTTTGTCGGTGTTGGCCTCGCCGCAAGCTTTCTAAAAAAAAGTATGCCCCGAACGGACAACGGTTGCAAAAGTTATGCTTGTTTTAGGTTACAGGTCTCATTTTTGTGTGCTTACACCCACGGTGTGCTGAACCGCGTGGCCGAGGGATCTGGGTTATCTTCCATGGTTCCTTGTGTACCCATAAACTCAGTAGTCTAGGCGTGGTTCATGATACGGTGGGCGAGTCCTCCACAACGATGGAGTTCAATGCTGTATTAAATGTAA
Organism: Eleusine coracana subsp. coracana; assembly: GCA_032690845.1. Lineage (NCBI taxonomy): Eukaryota > Viridiplantae > Streptophyta > Magnoliopsida > Poales > Poaceae > Eleusine > Eleusine coracana. Next base: position 9,594 of record MU847848.1, read on the forward strand.
CATGCTAGCAGTAGGAGGTATTATGGGTGGTATCTTAACCATAGGGAAGTATTTATTTTGTAAAAAATTATATACTATTCTACTCATCGAATTTTGCTTTTTGTCGGTGTTGGCCTCGCTGCAAACTTTCTAGAAAAAAAGTATGCCCCGAACGGACAAAGAATGCAAAAGTTACGCTCGTTTTAGGTTATAGGTCTCATTTTTCGTGTGCTTACACCCACGGTGTGCTGAACCACATGGCCGAGGGATGTGGGTTACCTTCTATGGTTCGTTGTGTACCCATAAACTCGATAGTCTAAGCGGTTCATGATACAGTGGGCAAATCCTCCACATTCATGGAGTTCGATGTTGTATTGAATGTAACATGCTGGCAGTAGGGAAGTATTTATTTTTTAAAAAATTATATACCATTCTACTCTTTGAATTTCGCTTTTTGCCGGTGTTGGCCTCGCCACAAGCTTTCTAGAAAAAAAAGTATGCCCTGATCGGACAATGGATGCAAAAGTTATGCTTGTTTTAGGTTATTGGTCTCCTTTTTCGTGTGCTTACATCCACCGTGATATGAACCGCATGCCCAAATAATGTGGGTTACCTTCCATGGTTCATTGTGTACCCATAAACTCGGTAGTCTAGACATGGTTCATGATACGATGGGCGAGTCCTCCACCACAATGGAGTTCAACGCTGTATTGAATGTAACATGCTGGCAGTAGGAGGTATTCTGGGTGGTATCTCAACCATAGGGAAGTATTTATTTTGTAACAAATTATATACTATTCCACACTTTGAATTTTACTTTTTATCAGTGTTGGCCTAGCCGCAAGCTTTCTAGAAAAAAAGTATGCCCTGAACGGACAACGGACACAAAAGTTACGCTCGTTTTAGGTTATAGGTCTCATTTTTGTGTGCTTACACCCACGGTGTGCTAAACCGCATGGCCGATGGATGTGGGTTATCTTCCATGGTTCCTTGTGTACCCATAAACTCAGTAGTCTAGGCGTGGTTCATGATACGGTGGGCGAGTCCTCCATCGTGATGGAGTTCGATGCTGTATTAAATGTAACATGCTAGCAGTAGGAGGTATTATGGGCGGTATCTCAACCATAGGGAAGTATTTATTTTGTAATAAATTATATACTATTCTACACTTTGAATTTTGCTTTTTATCGGTGTTGGCCTCACCGCAAGCTTTCTAAAAAAAAGTATGCCCCGAACGGACAACGGTTGCATAAGTTATGCTTGTTTTAGGTTACAGGTCTCATTTTTGTGTGGTTACACCCACGGTGTGCTGAACCGCGTGGCCGAGGGATGTGGGTTATCTTCCATGGTTCCTTGTGTACCCATAAACTCAGTAGTCTAGGCGTGGTTCATGATACGGTGGGCGAGTCCTCCACCGCGATGGAGTTCGATGCTGTATTAAATGTAACATGCTAGCAGTAGGAGGTATTATGGGCGGTATCTCAACCATAAGGAAGTATTTATTTTGTAAAAAATTATATACTATTCTACTCTTTGAATTTTGCTTTTTGTCGGTGTTGGCCTCGCCGCAAGCTTTCTAGAAAAAAAGTATGCCCCGAACGGACAATGGATGCAAAAGTTATGCTTGTTTTAGGTTACAGGTCTCATTTTTTGTGTGCTTACACCCACGGTGTGCTGAACCTCATGGCCGAGGGATGTGGGTTACCTTCCATGGTTCCTTGTGTACCCATAAACTCGATAGTCTAGGCATGGTTCATGATACGGTGGGTAAATCCTCCACCGCGATGGAGTTCGATGCTGTATTGAATGTAACATGCTAGAAGTAGGAGGTATTCGGGGTGGTATCTCAATCATAGGGAAGTATTTATTTTATAAAACATTATATACAATTCTACTCTTTGAATTTTGCTTTTTGTCAGTGTTGGCCTAGCCGCCAGCTTTCTAGAAAAAAAGTATGCCCTCAACAGACAACGGACACAAAAGTTACACTCGTTTTAGGTTATAGGTCTCATTTTGGTGTGCTTACACCCACGGTGTCCTGAACCGCGTGGCCGAGGGATGTGGGTTATCTTCCATGGTTCCTTGTGTACCCATAAACTCAGTAGTCTAGGCGTGGTTCATGATACGGTGGGCGAGTCCTCCACAGTGATGGAGTTCGATGCTGTATTAAATGTAACATGCTAGCAGTAGGAGGTATTATGGGTGGTATCTCAACTATAGGGAAGTATTTATTTTGTAAAAAATTATATACTATTCTACTCATCGAATTTTGCTTTTTGTCGGTGTTGGCCTCGCCGCAAGCTTTCTAGAAAAAAAGTATGCTCCGAACGGACAACGGATGCAAAAGTTATGCTTGTTTTAGGTTACACGTCTCATTTTTCGTGTGCTTACACCCACGGTGTGCTGAACCGCGTGGCCGAGGGATGCGGGTTACCTTCCATGGTTCCTTGTGTACCCATAAACTGGGTAGTCTAGGCGCGGTTCATGATACAATGGGCGAGTCCTCCACCACGATGGAGTTTGACGCTGTATTGAATTTAACATGCAGGCAGTAGGAGGTATTCGGGGTGGTATCTCAATCATAGGGAAGTATTTATTTTGTAAAACATTATATACTATTCTACTCTTTGAATTTTGCTTTTTGTCAGTGTTGGCCTCGCCACAAACTTTCTAGAAAAAAAGTATGCCCCGAACGGACAAAGAATGCAAAAGTTACGCTCGTTTTAGGTTATAGGTCTCATTTTTGTGTGCTTACACCCACGGTGTGCTAAACCACGTGGCCGAGGGATGTGGGTTATCTTCAATGGTTCCTTGTGTACCCATAAACTCAGTAGTCTAGGCGTGGTTCATGATACGGTGGGCGAGTCCTCGACCGTGATGGAGTTCGATGCGGTATTAAATGTAACATGCTAGCAGTAGGAGGTATTATGGGCGGTATCTCAACCATAGGGAAGTATTTATTTTGTAATAAATTATATACTATTCTACTCTTTGAATTTTGCTTTTTGTCGGTGTTGGCCTCGCCGCAAGCTTTCTAAAAAAAAGTATGCCCCGAACGGACAACGGTTGCAAAAGTTATGCTTGTTTTAGGTTACAGGTCTCATTTTTGTGTGCTTACACCCACGGTGTGCTGAACCGCGTGGCCGAGGGATGTGGGTTATCTTCCATGGTTCCTTGTGTACCCCATAACTCAGTAGTCTAGGCGTGGTTCATGATACGGTGGGCGAGTCCTCCACCGCGATGGAGTTCGATGTTGTATTAAATGTAACATGCTGGCAGTAGGAGGTATTCTGGGTGGTACCTCAACCATAGGGAAGTATTTATTTTGTAAAAAATTATATACTATTCTACTCTTTGAATTTTGCTTTTTGTCTTTGTTGGCCTTGCCACAGGCTTTCTAGAAAAAAAAAAGTATGCCCTGATCGGACAATGGATACAAAAGTTATGCTCGTTTTAGGTTATGGGTCTGCTTTTTTGTGTGCTTACATCCACGGTGTGATGAACTGCGTGCTTGAATGATGTGGGTTACCTTCCATGGTTCCTTGTCTACCCATAAATGCGGTAGTATAGGTGTGGTGCATGATATGGTGGGCGACTCCTCCATCGTGATGGAGTTCGACATTGTATTGAATGTAACATGCTAGCAGTAGGAGGTACTCCGGGCAGTATCTCAACCATAGGGAAGTATTTATTTTAATAAAATTATATACTATTCTACTTTTTAAATTTTGTTTTTTGTCGGTGTTGGCCTCACCGCAAGCTTTCTAGAAAAAAAAAGTATGCCCTGATCGGACAACGGATGCAAAAGTTATGCTCATTTTAGGTTATTGGTCTCCTTTTTCGTGTGCTTACATCCACAGTGTGATGAACCGCGTGCCAAATTGATTTGGGTTACCTTCCATGGTTCCTTGCGTACCCATAAATGCGGTAGTATAGGCACGGTTCATGATATGGTGGGCGAGTCCTCCACCGCGATGGAGTTCGATGTTGTACTGAATGTAACATGCTAGCAGTAGGAGGTCTTCGAGCGGTATCTCAACCATAGGGAAGTATTTATTTTTAATAAAATTATATACTATTCTACTCTTTGAATTTTTCTTTTGGTCGGTGTTGGCCTCGCCGCAAGCTTTCTAGAAAAAAAGTTTGTCCCGAACGGCCAACAGATACAAAAGTTACGCTCGTTTTAGGTTATCGGTCTCATTTTTTGTGGGCTTACACCCACGGTGTGCTGAACTGCATGGCCGAGGGATGTGGGTTACCTTCCCTGGTTCCTTGTGTACCCATAAACTCGATAGTCTAGGTGTGGTTCATGATACGGTGGGCGAATCATCCACCGCGATGGAGTTTGATGTTGTATTGAATGTAACATGCTAGTAGTAGGAGGTATTCAGGGTGGTATCTCAACCATAGGGAAGTATTTATTTTGTAAAAAATTATATACAATTCTACTCTTTGAATTTCACTTTTTGTCGGTGTTGGCCTCGCTGCAAGCTTTCTAGAAAAAAAAAGTATGCCCTGATCGGACAACGGATGCAAAAGTTATGCTCGTTTTAGGTTATTGCTCTCTACTTTCGTGTGCTTACATCCACAGTGTGATGAACCACGTGCCAAATTTATGTGGGTTACCTTCCATGGTACCTTGTGTACCCATAAATGTGGTAGTATTGGCACAGTTCATGATATGGTGGGCGAGTCCTCCACCGCAATGGAGTTCGACGTTGTATTGAATGTAACATGCTAGCAGTAGGAGGTACTCTGGCGGTATCTCAACCATAGGGAAGTATTTATTTTTAATAAAATTATATACTATTCTACTCTTTGAATTTTGCTTTTTGTCGGTGTTGGCCTCGTCTCAAGTTTTCTAGAAAAAAAGTATGTCCCGAACGGACAATGGCTACAAAAGTTACGCTCGTTTTAGGGTATAGGTCTCATTTTTCGTGTGCTTACACCCACGGTGTGCTGAACCGCGTGGTCGAGGGATGTGGGTTACCTTCCATGGTTCCTTGTGAACCCATAAACTCGATAGTCTAGGCGCAGTTCATGATACGGTGGGCGAATCCCCCACCGCGATGGAGTTTGATGTTGTATTGAATGTAACATGCTGGTAGTAGGAGGTATTCAGGGCGGTATCTCAACCATAGGGAAGTATTTATTTTGTAAAAAAATATATACAATTCTACTCTTTGAATTTCTCTTTTTGTCGGTGTTGGCCTCACTGCAAGCTTTCTAGAAAAAAAAAAGTATGCTCATTTTTGGTTATTGGTCTCCTTTTTCATGTGCTTACATCCACGGTTTGATGAACCACATGCACGAATGATGTGGGTTACCTTCCATGGTTCCTTGTGTACCCATAAATGCGGTAGTATAGGGGCGGTTCATGATACGGTGGGCGAGTCCTCCACCGCGATGGAGTTCGATGTTGTATTAAATGTAACATGCTGGCAGTAGGAGGTATTCTGGGTGGTACCTCAACCATAGGGAAGTATTTATTTTGTAAAAAATTATATACTATTCTACTCTTTGAATTTTGCTTTTTGTCTTTGTTGGCCTTGCCACAGGCTTTCTAGAAAAAAAAAAGTATGCCCTGATCGGACAATGGATACAAAAGTTATGCTCGTTTTAGGTTATGGGTCTGCTTTTTTGTGTGCTTACATCCACGGTGTGATGAACTGCGTGCTTGAATGATGTGGGTTACCTTCCATGGTTCCTTGTCTACCCATAAATGCGGTAGTATAGGTGCGGTGCATGATATGGTGGGCGACTCCTCCATCGTGATGGAGTTCGACATTGTATTGAATGTAACATGCTAGCAGTAGGAGGTACTCCGGGCAGTATCTCAACCATAGGGAAGTATTTATTTTAATAAAATTATATACTATTCTACTTTTTAAATTTTGTTTTTTGTCGGTGTTGGCCTCACCGCAAGCTTTCTAGAAAAAAAAAGTATGCCCTGATCGGACAACGGATGCAAAAGTTATGCTCATTTTAGGTTATTGGTCTCCTTTTTCGTGTGCTTACATCCACAGTGTGATGAACCGTGTGCCAAATTGATTTGGGTTACCTTCCATGGTTCCTTGCGTACCCATAAATGCGGTAGTATAGGCACGGTTCATGATATGGTGGGCGAGTCCTCCACCGCGATGGAGTTCGATGTTGTACTGAATGTAACATGCTAGCAGTAGGAGGTCTTCGAGCGGTATCTCAACCATAGGGAAGTATTTATTTTTAATAAAATTATATACTATTCTACTCTTTGAATTTTTCTTTTGGTCGGTGTTGGCCTCGCCGCAAGCTTTCTAGAAAAAAAGTTTGTCCCGAACGGCCAACAGATACAAAAGTTACGCTCGTTTTAGGTTATCGGTCTCATTTTTTGTGGGCTTACACCCACGGTGTGCTGAACTGCATGGCCGAGGGATGTGGGTTACCTTCCCTGGTTCCTTGTGTACCCATAAACTCGATAGTCTAGGTGTGGTTCATGATACGGTGGGCGAATCCTCCACCGCGATGGAGTTTGATGTTGTATTGAATGTAACATGCTAGTAGTAGGAGGTATTCAGGGTGGTATCTCAACCATAGGGAAGTATTTATTTTGTAAAAAATTATATACAATTCTACTCTTTGAATTTCACTTTTTGTCGGTGTTGGCCTCGCTGCAAGCTTTCTAGAAAAAAAAAGTATGCCCTGATCGGACAACGGATGCAAAAGTTATGCTCGTTTTAGGTTATTGCTCTCTACTTTCGTGTGCTTACATCCACAGTGTGATGAACCACGTGCCAAATTTATGTGGGTTACCTTCCATGGTACCTTGTGTACCCATAAATGTGGTAGTATTGGCACAGTTCATGATATGGTGGGCGAGTCCTCCACCGCAATGGAGTTCGACGTTGTATTGAATGTAACATGCTAGCAGTAGGAGGTACTCTGGCGGTATCTCAACCATAGGGAAGTATTTATTTTTAATAAAATTATATACTATTCTACTCTTTGAATTTTGCTTTTTGTCGGTGTTGGCCTCGTCTCAAGTTTTCTAGAAAAAAAGTATGTCCCGAACGGACAATGGCTACAAAAGTTACGCTCGTTTTAGGGTATAGGTCTCATTTTTCGTGTGCTTACACCCACGGTGTGCTGAACCGCGTGGTCGAGGGATGTGGGTTACCTTCCATGGTTCCTTGTGAACCCATAAACTCGATAGTCTAGGCGCAGTTCATGATACGGTGGGCGAATCCCCCACCGCGATGGAGTTTGATGTTGTATTGAATGTAACATGCTGGTAGTAGGAGGTATTCAGGGCGGTATCTCAACCATAGGGAAGTATTTATTTTGTAAAAAAATATATACAATTCTACTCTTTGAATTTCTCTTTTTGTCGGTGTTGGCCTCACTGCAAGCTTTCTAGAAAAAAAAAGTATGCTCATTTTTGGTTATTGGTCTCCTTTTTCATGTGCTTACATCCACGGTTTGATGAACCACATGCACGAATGATGTGGGTTACCTTCCATGGTTCCTTGTGTACCCATAAATGCGGTAGTATAGGGGCGGTTCATGATATGGTGGGCGAGTCCTCCACCGCAATGGAGTTCAACGTTGTATTGAATGTAACATGCTAGCAGTAGGAGGTACTCTGGCGGTATCTCAACCATAGGGAAGTATTTATTTTTAATAAAATTATATACTATTCTACTCTTTGAATTTTGCTTTTTGTTGGTGTTGGCCTCGTCGCAAGCTTTCTAGAAAAAAGTGTGTCCCGAATGGACAACGGCTACAAAAGTTACGCTCGTTTTAGGGTATAGGTCTCATTTTTCGTGTGCTTACACCCACGGTGTGCTGAACCGCATGGCCGAGGGATGTGGGTTACCTTCCATGGTTCCTTGTGAACCCATAAACTCGATAGTCTAGGCGCAGTTCATGATACGGTGGGCGAATCCCCCACCGCGATGGAGTTCGATGCTGTATTGAACGTAACGTGCTAGTACTAGGAGGTATTCGGGACGGTATCTCAACCATGGGGAAGTATTTATTTTGTAAAACATTATATACAATTCTACTCTTTGAATTTCGCTTTTTGTCGGTGTTGGCCTCGCCACAAGCTTTCTAGAAAGAGAAAGTATGCCCTAATCGGACAACGGATACAAAAGTTATGCTCATTTTAGGTTATTGGTCTCCTTTTTCATGTGCTTACATCCACGGTGTGATGAACCACGTGCCAAATTGATGTGGGTTACGATCCATGGTTCCTTGTGTACCCATAAATGCGGTAGTATAGGGGCGGTTCATGATATGGTGGGCGAGTCCTCCTCCGCAATGGAGTTCGACGTTGTATTGAATGTAACATGCTAGCAGTAGGAGGTACTCTGGCGGTATCTCAACCATAGGGAAGTATTTATTTTTAATAAAATTGTATACTATTCTACTCTTTGAATTTTACTTTTTGTCACTGTTGGCCTCGTCGCAAGCTTTCTAGAAAAAAAGTATGTCCTGAACGGACAACGGCTACAAAAGTTACGCTCGTTTTAGGTTATAGGTCTCATTTTTTGTGTGCTTACACCCACGGTGTGCTGAACCGCATGGCCGAGGGATGTGGGTTACCTTCCATGGTTCCTTGTGTACCCATAAACTCTATAGTCTAGGCGCAGTTCATGATACGGTGGGCGAATTCCCCACCGCGATGGAGTTCGATGCTGTATTGAATGTAACATGCTAGTAGTAGGAGGTATTCGGGACGGTATCTCAACCATGGGGAAGTATTTATTTTGTAAAACATTATATACAATTCTACTCTATGAATTTCGCTTTTTGTCGGTGTTGGCCTCGCCACAAGCTTTCTAGAAAGAGAAAGTATGCCCTAATCGGACAACGGATACAAAAGTTATGCTCATTTTAGGTTATTGGTCTCCTTTTTCATGTGCTTACATCCACGGTGTGATGAACCACGTGCCAAATTGATGTGGGTTACGATCCATGGTTCCTTGTGTACCCATAAATGCGGTAGTATAGGGGCGGTTCATGATATGGTGGGCGAGTCCTCCACCGCAATGGAGTTCGACGTTGTATTGAATGTAACATGCTAGCAGTAGGAGGTACTCTGGCGGTATCTCAACCATAGGGAAGTATTTATTTTTAATAAAATTGTATACTATTCTACTCTTTGAATTTTGCTTTTTGTCAGTGTTGGCCTCGTCGCAAGCTTTCTTGAAAAAAAGTATGTCCTGAACGGACAACGGCTACAAAAGTTACGCTCGTTTTAGGTTATAGGTCTCATTTTTTGTGTGCTTACACCCACGGTGTGCTGAACCGCATGGCCGAGGGATGTGGGTTACCTTCCATGGTTCCTTGTGTACCCATAAACTCTATAGTCTAGGCGCAATTCATGATACGGTGGGCGAATTCCCCACCGCGATGGAGTTCGATGCTGTATTGAATGTAACATGCTAGTAGTAGGAGGTAGTCGGGACGGTATCTCAACCATGGGGAAGTATTTATTTTGTAAAACATTATATACAATTCTATTCTTTGAATTTTGCTTTTTGTCGGTGTTGGCCTCGTCGCAAGCTTTCTAGAAAAAAAGTATGTCCCGAACGGACAACGGCTATAAAAGTTACACTCGTTTTAGGTTATAGGTCTCATTTTTCGTGTGCTTACACCCACGGTGTGCTGAACCGCGTGGCCGAGGGATGTGGGTTACCTTCCATGGTTCCTTGTGTACCCATAAACTCGATAGTCTAGGTGTGGTTCATCATATGGTGAGCGAATCCTCCACTGCGATGGAGTTTGATGTTGTATTGAATGTAACATGCTGGTAGTAGGAGGTATCCAGGGCGGTATCTCAACCATAGGGAATTATTTATTTTGTAGAACATTATATACAATTCTACTCTTTGAATTTCGCTTTTTGTCGGTGTTGGCCTCGCCACAAGCTTCCTAGAAAGAAAAATTATGCCCTAATCGGACAAAGGATACAAAAGTTATGCTCATTTTAGGTTATTGGTCTCCTTTTCGTGTGCTTACATCCACAGTATGACGAACCCCTTGCCCGAATGATATGGGTTACCTTCCATGGTTCCTTGTGTACCCATAAACTTGGTTGTCTAGGCACAGTTCATGATACGATGGGCGAGTCCTCCACCGCAATGGAGTTCAATGATGTATTGAATGTAACATGCTAGGAGTAGGAAGTATTCTGGGCGGTATCTCAACCATAGGGAAGTATTTATTTTGTAAAAAATTATATACAATTCTACTCTTTGAATTTCGCTTTTTGTCGATGTTGGCCTCGCTGCAAGCTTTCTTGAAAAAAAAAGTATGCCCTGATCGGACAACGGATGCAAAAGTTATGCTCGTTTTAGGTTATTGATCTCCTTTTTCGTGTGCTTACATCCACAGTGTGATGAACCACGTGCCAAATTGATGTGGGTTACCTTCCATGGTTCCTTGTGTACCCATAAATGCGGTAGTATAGGCGCGGTTCATGATATGGTGGGCGAGTCCTCCACCGCGATGGAGTTCGATGTTGTACTGAATGTAAATTCTAGCAGTAGGAGGTACTCAGGGTGGTATCTCAACCATAGGGAAGTATTTATTTTGTAAAAAATTATATACAATTCTACTCTTTGAATTTCGCTTTTTGTCGGTGTTGGCCTCGCTGCAAGCTTTCTAGGAAAAAAAGTATGCCCTGATCGGACAACGGATGCAAAAGTTATGCTCGTTTTAGGTTATTGGTCTCCTTTTTCGTGTGCTTATATCCACAGTGTGATGAACCACGTGCGAAATTGATGTGGGTTACCTTCCATGGTTCCTTGTGTACCCATAAATGCGGTAGTATAGGCGCAGTTCATGATATGGTGGGCGAGTCCTCCACTGCAATTGAGTTTGATTTTGTATTGAATGTAACATGCTAGCAGTAGGAGGTACTCTGGCGGTATCTCAACCATAGGGAAGTATTTATTTTTAATAAAATTATATACTATTCTACTCTTTGAATTTTGCTTTTTGTCGGTGATGGCCTCGTCTCAAGCTTTCTAGAAAAAAAAGTATGTCCCGAACGGACAACGGCTACAAAAGTTACGCTCGTTTTAGGGTATAGGTCTCATTTTTCGTGTGCTTACACCCACGGTGTGCTGAACCGCGTGGCCGAGGGATGTGGGTTACCTTCCATGGTTCCTTGTGAACCAATAAACTCGATAGTCTAGGCGCAGTTCATGATACGGTGGGCGAATCCCCCACCGCGATGGAGTTCGATGCTGTATTGAATGTAACATGCTAGTACGAGGAGGTATTCGGGACGGTATCTCAACCATGGGGAAGTATTTATTTTGTAAAACATTATATACAATTCTACTCTTTGAATTTTGCTTTTTGTCCGTGTTGGCCTCGCCACAAGCTTTCTAGAAAGAAAAAGTATGCCCTAATCGGACAACGGATGCAAAAGTTATGCTTGTTTTAGGTTATTGGTCTCCTTTTTCGTGTGCTTACATCCACAGTGTGATGAACCATGTGCCAAATTGATGTGGGTTACCTTCCATGGTTCCTTGTGTACCCATAAATGCGGTAGTATAGGCGCAGTTCATGATATGGTGGGCGAGTCCTCCACCGCTATGGAGTTCGACGTTGTATTGAATGTAACATGCTAGCAGTAGGAGGTACTCTGGCGGTATCTCCACCATAGGGAAGTATTTATTTTTAATAAAATTATATACTATTCTACTCTTTGAATTTTGCTTTTTGTCGGTGTTAACCTCGTCCCAAGCTTTCTTGAAAAAAAGTATGTCCCGAACGGACAACGGCTACAAAAGTTACGCTCGTTTTATGTTATAGGTCTCATTTTTCGTGTGCTTACACCCACGGTGTGCTGAACCGCATGGCCAAGGGATGTGGGTCACCTTCCATGGTTCCTTGTGTACCCATAAACTCGATAGTCTAGGCGCAGTTCATGATGCGGTGGGCGAATCCCCCACCGCGATGGATTTCGATGCTGTATTGAATGTAACATGCTAGTAGTAGGAGGTATTCGGAACCGTATCTCAACCATGGGGAAGTATTTATTTTGTAAAACATTATAGACAATTCTACTCTTTGAATTTCGCTTTTTGTCGGTGTTGGCCTTGCCACAAGCTTTCTAGAAGGAAAAAATATGCCCTAATCGGACAATGGATACAAAAGTTATGCTCATTTTAGGTTATTGGTCTCCTTTTTCATGTGCTTACATCCACGGTTTGATGAACCACATGCCCGAATGATGTGGGTTACCTTCCATGGTTCCTTGTGTACCCATAAATGCGGTAGTATAGGGGCGGTTCATGATATGGTGGGCGAGTCCTCCACCGCAATGGAGTTCAACGTTGTATTGAATGTAACATGCTAGCAGTAGGAGGTACTCTGGCGGTATCTCAACCATAGGGAAGTATTTATTTTTAATAAAATTATATACTATTCTACTCTTTGAATTTTGCTTTTTGTCGGTGTTGGCCTCGTCGCAAGCTTTCTAGAAAAAAGTATGTCCCGAACGGACAACGGCTACAAAAGTTACGCTCGTTTGAGGGTATAGGTCTCATTTTTCGTGTGCTTACACCCACGGTGTGCTGAACCACGTGGCTGAGGGATGTGGGTTACCTTCCATGGTTCCTTGTGTACCCATAAATGCGGTAGTATAGGCGCAGTTCATGATATGGTGGCCGAGTCCTCCACCGCAATGGAGTTCAACGTTGTATTGAATATAACATGCTAGAAGTAGGAGGTACTCTGGCGGTATCTCAACCATAGGGAAGTATTTATTTTTAATAAAATTATATACTATTCTACTCTTTGAATTTTGCTTTTTGTCGGTGCTGGCCTCGTCGCAAGCTTTCTAGAAAAAAAGTATGTCCCGAACGGACAACGGCAACGAAAGTTACGCTCATTTTAGGTTATAGGTCTCATTTTTTGTGTGCTTACACCCACGGTGTGCTGAACCGCGTGGCTGAGGGATGTGGGTTACCTTCCATGGTTCCTTGTGTACCCATAAACTCGATAGTCTAGGCGCAGTTCATGATACGGTGGGCGAATCCCCCACCGCGATGGAGTTCGATGCTATATTGAATGTAACATGCTAGTACCAGGAGGTATTCAGGATGGTATCTCAACCATGGGGAAGTATTTATTTTGTAAAACATTATATACAATTCTACTCTTTGAATTTCGCTTTTTGTCGTTGTTGGCCTCGCCACAAGCTTTCTAGAAAGAAAAAGTATGCCCTAATTGCACAACGGATGCAAAAGTTATGCTCGTTTTAGGTTATTGGTCTCCTTTTTCATGTACTTACATCCACAGTGTGATGAACCATGTGCCAAATTGATGTGGGTTACCTTCCATGGTTCCTTGTGTACCCATAAATGCGGTAGTATAGGCGCAGTTCATGATATGGTGGACGAGTCCTCCACCGCAATGGAGTTCGACGTTGTATTGAATGTGACATGCTAGCAGTAGGAGGTACTCTGGCGGTATCTCAACCATAGGGAAGTATTTATTTTGAATAAAATTATATACTATTCTACTCTTTGAATTTTGCTTTTTGTCGGTGTTGGCCTCGTCGCAAGCTTTCTAGAATAAAGTATGTCCCAAACGGACAACGGCTACAAAAGTTCCGCTCGTTTTAGGTTGTAGGTCTCATTTTTCATGTGCTTACACCCACGGCGTGCTGAACCGCATGGCCAAGGGATGTGGGTTACCTTCCATGGTTCCTTCTGTACCCATAAACTCGATAGTCTAGGCGTAGTTCATGATATGGTGGACGAATCCCCCACCGCGATGGAGTTCGATGCTGTATTGAATGTGACATGCTAGTAGTAGGAGGTATTCGGGACGGTATCTCAACCATGGGGCAGTATTTATTTTGTAAAACATTATATACAATTCTACTCTTTGAATTTTGCTTTTTGTCGGTGTTGGCCTTGCCACAAGCTTTCTAGAAGGAAAAAATATGCCTTAATCAGACAACGGATACAAAAGTTATGCTCATTTTAGGTTATTGGTCTCCTTTTTCATGTGCTTACATCCACGGTTTCATGAACCACCTGACCGAATGATGTGGGTTACCTTCCATGGTTCCTTGTGTACCCATAAATGCGGTAGTATAGGGGCGGTTCATGATATGGTGGGCGAGTCCTCCACCGCAATGGAGTTCAACGTTGTATTGAATGTAACATGCTAGCAGTAGGAGGTACTTTGGCGGTATCTCAACCATAGGGAAGTATTTATTATTAATAAAATTATATACTATTCTACTCTTTGAATTTTGCTTTTTGTCGGTGTTGGCCTCGTCGCAAGCTTTCTAGAAAAAAAGTATGTCCCGAACGGACAACGGCTACAAAAGTTACGCTCGTTTTAGGGTATAGGTCTCATTTTTCGTGTGCTTACACCCACGGTGTGCTGAACCGCGTGGCCGAGGGATGTGGGTTACCTTCCATGGTTCCTTGTGTACCCATAAATGCGGTAGTATAGGCGTAGTTCATGATATGGTGGGCGAGTCCTCCACCGCAATGGAGGTCGACGTTGTATTGAATATAACATGCTAGAAGTAGGAGGTACTCTAGAGGTATCTCAACCATTGGGAAGTATTTATTTTTAATAAAATTATATACTATTCTACTCTTTGAATTTTGCTTTTTGTCGGTGTTGGCCTCGTCGCAAGCTTTCTAGAAAAAAAGTATGTCCCGAACGGACAACGGGTACAAAAGTTTCGCTCGTTTTAGGTTATAGGTCTCATTTTTCGTGTGCTTACACCCACGGTGTGCTGAACCGCATGGCTAAGGGATGTGGGTTACCTTCCATGGTTCCTTGTGTACCCATAAACTCGATAGTCTAGGCGCAGTTCATGATACGGTGGGCGAATCCCCCACCGCGATGGATTTCGATGCTGTATTGAATGTAACATGCTAGTAGTAGGAGGTATTCGGAACCGTATCTCAACCATGGTGAAGTATTTATTTTGTAAAACATTATATACAATTCTACTCTTTGAATTTCGCTTTTTGTCGGTGTTGGCCTCGCCACAAGCTTTCTAGAAAGAAAAAGTATGCCCTAATTGGACAACGGATGCAAAAGTTATGCTCATTTTAGGTTATTGGTCTCCTTTTTCATGTGCTTACATCCACGGTTTCATGAACCACCTGACCGAATGATGTGGGTTACCTTCCGTGGTTCCTTGTGTACCCATAAATGCGGTAGTATAGGGGCGGTTCATGATATGGTGGGCGAGTCCTCCACCGCAATGGAGTTCAACGTTGTATTGAATGTAACATGCTAGCAGTAGGAGGTACTCTGGCGGTATCTCAACCATTGGGAAGTATTTATTATTAATAAAATTATATACTATTCTACTCTTTGAATTTTGCTTTTTGTCGGTGTTGGCCTCGTCGCAAGCTTTCTAGAAAAAAAGTATGTCCCGAACGGACAACGGCTACAAAAGTTACGCTCGTTTTAGGGTATAGGTCTCATTTTTCGTGTGCTTACACCCACGGTGTGCTGAACCGCGTGGCCGAGGGATGTGGGTTACCTTCCATGGTTCCTTGTGTACCCATAAATGCGGTAGTATAGGCGCAGTTCATGATATGGTGGGCGAGTCCTCCACCGCAATGGAGGTCGACGTTGTATTGAATATAACATGCTAGAAGTAGGAGGTACTCTGGAGGTATCTCAACCATTGGGAAGTATTTATTTTTAATAAAATTATATACTATTCTACTCTTTGAATTTTGCTTTTTGTCGGTGTTGGCCTCGTCGCAAGCTTTCTAGAAAAAAAGTATGTCCCGAACGGACAACGGCTACAAAAGTTTCGCTCGTTTTAGGTTATAGGTCTCATTTTTCGTGTGCTTACACCCACGGTGTGCTGAACCGCATGGCCAAGGGATGTGGGTTACCTTCCATGGTTCCTTGTGTACCCATGAACTCGATAGTCTAGGCGCAGTTCATGATACGGTGGGCGAATCCCCCACCGCGATGGATTTCGATGCTGTATTGAATGTAACATGCTAGTAGTAGGAGGTATTCGGAACCGTATCTCAACCATGGTGAAGTATTTATTTTGTAAAACATTATATACAATTCTACTCTTTGAATTTCGCTTTTTGTCGGTGTTGGCCTCGCCACAAGCTTTCTAGAAAGAAAAAGTATGCCCTAATTGGACAACGGATGCAAAAGTTATGCTCATTTTAGGTTATTGGTCTCCTTTTTCATGTACTTACATCCACAGTGTGGTGAACCACGTGCCAAATTGATGTGGGTTACCTTCCATGGTTCCTTGTGTACCCATAAATGCGGTAGTATAGGCGTAGTTCATGATATGGTGGACGAGTCCTCCACCGCAATGGAGTTCGATGTTGTATTGAATGTGACATGCTAGCAGTAGGAGGTACTCTGGCGGTATCTCAAACATAGGGAAGTATTTATTTTTAATAAAATTATATACTATTCTACTCTTTGAATTTTGCTTTTGTCGGTGTTGGCCTCGTTGCAAGCTTTCTAGAAAAAAAGTATGTCCCAAACGGACAACGGCTACAAAAGTTACGCTTGTTTTAGGGTATAGGTCTCATTTTTCGTGTGCTTACACCCACGGTGTGCTGAACCGCGTGGCCGAGGGATGTGGGTTACCTTCCATGGTTCCTTGTGTACCATAAATGCGGTAGTATAGGCGCAGTTCATGATATGGTGGGCGAGTCCTCCACCGCAATGGAGGTCGACGTTGTATTGAATATAACATGCTAGAAGTAGGAGGTACTCTGGAGGTATCTCAACCATTGGGAAGTATTTATTTTTAATAAAATTATATACTATTCTACTCTTTGAATTTTGCTTTTTGTCGGTGTTGGCCTCGTCGCAAGCTTTCTAGAAAAAAAGTATGTCCCGAACGGACAACGGCTACAAAAGTTTCGCTCGTTTTAGGTTATAGGTCTCATTTTCGTGTGCTTACACCCACGGTGTGCTGAACCGCATGGCCAAGGGATGTGGGTTACCTTCCATGGTTCCTTGTGTACCCATGAACTCGATAGTCTAGGCGCAGTTCATGATACGGTGGGCGAATCCCCCACCGCGATGGATTTCGATGCTGTATTGAATGTAACATGCTAGTAGTAGGAGGTATTCGGAACCGTATCTCAACCATGGTGAAGTATTATTTTGTAAAACATTATATACAATTCTACTCTTTGAATTTCGCTTTTTGTCGGTGTTGGCCTCGCCACAAGCTTTCTAGAAAGAAAAAGTATGCCCTAATTGGACAACGGATGCAAAAGTTATGCTCATTTTAGGTTATTGGTCTCCTTTTTCATGTACTTACATCCACAGTGTGGTGAACCACGTGCCAAATTGATGTGGGTTACCTTCCATGGTTCCTTGTGTACCCATAAATGCGGGTAGTATAGGCGTAGTTCATGATATGGTGGACGAGTCCTCCACCGCAATGGAGTTCGATGTTGTATTGAATGTGACATGCTAGCAGTAGGAGGTACTCTGGCGGTATCTCAAACATAGGGAAGTATTTATTTTTAATAAAATTATATACTATTCTACTCTTTGAATTTTGCTTTTTGTCGGTGTTGGCCTCGTTGCAAGCTTTCTAGAAAAAAAGTATGTCCCAAACGGACAACGGCTACAAAAGTTACGCTTGTTTTAGGGTATAGGTCTCATTTTTCGTGTGCTTACACCCACAGTGTGCTGAACCGCATGGCCAAGGGATGTGGGTTACCTTCCATGGTTCCTTGTGTACCCATAATGCGGTAGTATAGGCGCAGTTCATGATATGGTGGGCGAGTCCTCCACCGCAATGGAGTTCGACGTTGTATTGATATAACATGCTAGAAGTAGGAGGTACTCTGGCGGTATCTCAACCATAGAGAAGTATTTATTTTTAATAAAATTATATACTATTCTACTCTTTGAATTTTGCTTTTGTCGGTGTTGGCCTCGTCGCAAGCTTTCTAGAAAAAAAGTATGTCCCGAACGGACAACGGCTACAAAAGTTACGCTCGTTTTAGGTTATAGGTCTCATTTTTCGTGTGCTTACACCCACGGTGTGCTGAACCGCGTGGCTGAGGAATGTGGGTTACCTTCCATGGTTCCTTGTGTACCCATAAATTCGATAGTCTAGGCGCAGTTCATGATACGGTGGGCGAATCCCCCACCGCGATGGAGTTTGATGCTGTATTGAATGTAACATGCTAGTACCAGGAGATATTCGGGATGGTATCTCAACCATGGGGAAGTATTTATTTTGTAAAACATTATATACAATTCTACTCTTTGAATTTCGCATTTTGTCGGTGTTGGCCTCGCCACAAGCTTTCTAGAAAGAAAAAGTATGCCCTAATTGGACAACGGATGCAAAAGTTATGCTCGTTTTAGGTTATTGGTCTCCTTTTTCATGTACTTACATCCACAGTGTGGTGAACCACGTGCCAAATTGATGTGGGTTACCTTCCATGGTTCCTTGTGTACCCATAAATGCGGTAGTATAGGCGCAGTTCATGATATGGTGGACGAGTCCTCCACCGCAATGGAGTTCAATGTTGTATTGAATATGACATGCTAGCAGTAGGAGGTACTCTGGCGGTATCTCAACCATAGGGAAGTATTTATTTTTAATAAAATTATATACTATTCTACTCTTTGAATTTTGATTTTGTCGGTGTTGCCTCGTTGCAAGCTTTCTAGAAAAAAAGTATGTCCCAACGGACAACGGCTACAAAAGTTACGCTCGTTTTAGGGTATAGGTCTCATTTTTCATGTGCCTTACACCCACGGTGTGCTGAACCGCATGGCCAAGGGATGTGGGTTACCTTCCATGGTTCCTTTTGTACCCATAAATGCGGTAGTATAGGCGCAGTTCATGATATGGTGGGCGAAGTCCTCCACCGCAATGGAGTTCGACGTTGTATTGAATATAACATGCTAGAAGTAGGAGGTACTCTGGCGGTATCTCAACCATAGAGAAGTATTTATTTTTAATAAAACTATATACTATTCTGCTCTTTGAATTTTGCTTTTTTGTCGGTGTTGGCCTCGTCGCAAGGTTTCTAGAAAAAAGTATGTCCCGAACGGACAACGGCTACAAAAGTTACGCTCGTTTTAGGTTATAGGTCTCATTTTTCGTGTGCTTACACCCACGGTGTGCTGAACCGCGTGGCTGAGGGATGTGGGTTACCTTCCATGGTTCCTTGTGTACCCATATACTCGATAGTCTAGGCGCAGTTCATGATACGGTGGGCGAATCCCCCACCGCAATGGAGTTCGATGTTGTATTGAATGTAACATGCTAGTACCAGGAGGTATTCGGGACGGTATCTCAACCATGGGGAAGTATTTATTTTGTAAACATTATAAACAATTCTACTCTTTGAATTTCGCTTTTTGTCGGTGTTGGCCTCGCCACAAGCTTCTAGAAGAAAAAGTATGCCCTAATTGGACAACTGATGCAAAAGTATGCTCGTTTTAGGTTATGGTCTCATTTCATGTGCTTACATCCACAGTGAGATGAACCACGTGCCCAAATTGATGTGGGTTACCTTCGATGGTTCCTTGTGTACCCAAAATGCGGTAGTATAGGCGCAGTTCATGATATGGTGGGCGAGACCTCCACCGCAATGGAGTTCGACGTTGTATTGAATGTAACATGCTTGCAGTAGGAGGTACTTTGGCGGTATCTCACCATAGGGAAGTATTTATTTTGTAAAAAATTATATACTATTCTACTCTTTGAATTTTTTTTGTCGGTGTTGGCCTCGTCGCAAGCTTTCTAGAAAAAAAAGTATGTCCCGAACGGACAACGGCTACAAAAGTTACTCGTTTTAGGTTATAGGTCTCATTTTTCGTGTGCTTACACCCGGTGTGCTGAACCGCATGGCTGAGGGATGTGGGTTACCTTCCATGGTTCCTTGTGTACCCATAAACTCGATAGTCTAGGCGCAGTTCATGATACGGTGGGCGAATCCTCCACCACCATGGAGTTCGATGCTATATTGAATGTAACATGCTAGTAGTAGGAGGTATTCGGGGCTGTATCTCAACCATGGGGAAGTATTTATTTTGTAAAACTTATATACATTCTACTCTTTGAATTTCGCTTTTTGTCGGTGTTGGCCTCGCCACAGCTTCTAGAAGAAAAGTATGCCCCTAATCAGACAACGGATACAAAAGTTATGCTCGTTTTAGGTTATGGTCTCCTTTTTCGTGTGCTTATATCCACAGTGTGATGAACAACATGCCAAAATTATGTGGGTTACCTTCCATGGTTCCTTGTGTACCCATAAATGCGGTAGTATAGGCGCGGTTCATGATATGGTGGGCGAGTCCTCCACCACGATGGAGTTCGACTTGTATTGAATGTAACATGCTAGCAGTAGGAGGTACTCGACGTATCTCAACCATAGGGAAGTATTTATTTTTAATAAATTATATACAATTATACTCTTTCAATTTTGCTTTTCGGTGTTGGCCTCGCTGCAAGCTTTCTAGAAAAAAGTATGTCCCAAACGGCCAACTACAAAAGTTACGCTCGTTTTAGGTTGTAGGTCTCATTTTTCATGTGCTTACACCATGGTGTGCTGAACCGCATGGCCGAGGGATGTGGGTTACCTTCTCTGGTTCCTTGTGTACCCATAAACTCGATAGTCTTGGTGTGGTTCATGATACGGTGGGCGAATCCTCCACCGGGATGGAGTTCGATGTTGTATTGAATGTAACATGCAGTAGAAGGAGGTATTCGGGGTATCTCACCATAGGGAAGTATTTATTTTGTAAAAAATTAGATACATTCTACTCTTTGAATTTTCTTTTTGTCGGTGTTGGCCCCGCACAAGCTTTCTAGAAAAAAAGAGTATGCCCGAACAAACGGATGCAAAAGTAATGCTTGTTTTAGGTTATTGGTCTCATTTTTCGTGTGCTTACATCCCGGTGTGATGAACCGTGGTGAGATGTGGTTACCTTCCATGGTTCCTTGTGTACCTATAAACTCGGTAGTCTAGGCGTTTCATGATACGGTGGGCGAATCGTCCACCCATGGAGTTCATGCTGTATTGAATGTAACATGCAGGCAGTAGGAGGTATTCTTGGTATCTCAACCAGGGAAGTATTTATTGTTGTAAAAATTATATATTCTACTCTTTGAATTTTGCTTTTTGTCGTGTTGGCCTCGCAAGCTTTCTAGAAAAAAGTATGCCCTAATCGACAACGGATACAAAAGTTGCTCGTTTAGGTTATGGTCTCCTTTTTTGTGCTTACACCCAGGTGTGATGA